>JANHFX010013710.1:0-16025 GCA_027560015.1 Chloroceryle amazona | reverse complement strand
TGTGCTGTCCCATGGGGGACATAGTGGCTGGGGCTTAGTTTGGGGTGGATGGGGGCATCGCTTCTCTTGTAAACCAATAAATTAAAGCAACGCCTGTGGACCTGAATGCCCATTTTTTGCTGATTAGCAAGAGGCCCCAATCCATGAACACAGGGCTTACACTAAACTTGCTTCAGGACCAGCAACGCTGAAGAAAGCCATTTTCCTTCAGCCAAGGGGAGCAGGATCAGCCCATGAACATGCTCAGATCAAATACAGATCTGAGGCCCAAGTGCATGAAATGTGATAAGCTGATCTCACCTTCATACAACTTGCATTGCAGAAAAAATTACTAAGCTGATAAATCAGAGTGGGGTCCACAATGCTGAATTTGGTTTGAAATCATGATGGGAAGTGCAGGAAGGAGTCTGTGAGGAAGAAAGTGATATGGATGTGTATGAGAAAAGGTATAAGTTAGAAGAGGATTTGGGAGTGGAAGAGATGACAACATCAGGTTTGGGGAAGCAAGGTCAGGAGAAATTTGATGGGAATCTGTTGGTAAACAGTACAATGATAATCTGTAAATGAGAATCTAACTCATAGCCCACCTCAAGAGAGATATGTAAAGCTTAATTTTAGTTTTGAAGAAATAACTTCCTTCATTTAATCTGTGAAGAGGTAGTTGTTTCATTACTATTGCACATGGCACATAACTTGTGTCTGTGCACTGTTCTGTGGATGCACTGCATGGATGAAAGCATCCTTGGGCAGCATTTCCCAAACCCAAGAGCACAGGCTGTATTGGGGGTAGGCAGTTAACAACCCTACCTTCCCGGAGGCATGAAGACTTCAGGTCCTACTGGCTGTCCCCAGCTGGAGTCTGGAAGCTGCCAAACACAGCCAGGCCTCAGCTGCCCCAGCCTGCTTCCCAGACAGAGGAGGCAGCCTGGGTTGGGTTCCACTAGCCCCAGAAGCCGCTATTCTCTCTGGTAAGGGGTGAGGGGGCTTGTCACTCTGCTTGAGTTCAGCCTGTGGCTACTACCCATGCATATGTGTGCTGAAGAATCTTCCAAGAGAAAAAAACAAACAAACAATGTAAAAATGCAGGAGGAGATGGGAGCAGAAGCTGAGCATTTCTGAGTGGTGCTAGCTGCTCCTGCCAATCCTGGGAGGAGGGCCTAGATACATTATGGGGAAAAGAACAAATGAAAAGTTCTTAGTTGTGGGAGGACATATGCAGGGGGAACAGAGACTGGGAAAAAAATCACCACTGATAGCCACTGCCATAAAGTCGTCTGGATTATCAGGATCAAAGTGGGACACTGATGTGAGGAAGATGGATTGCTCATTGCTTTATGTATAATGAGGGTCAGTTTTCATTGACACTCTATCTGTGGAGTCGGTCTGCCTGTCACCCGATAAGGGCTTGTGCAAAGGTCTTGAGAAAAACTTCAGTCCATAGTGGCCATAAATGAACATCTCTGTGAGAAGGTTTAAAATAGACATAGCTGATGGGTTCATATAGAGATGCTGTCCCATATGGATGGCCAGGGCTCAAATGCAGTGTTCCAGTAATAGCAGAGCATATGGTTGAAAACATTCCCTTTCAGAAACTCTTTGTCAGTAAAGTCAAATGCAACAGTTCACACTGTAAGCTCCTGTTAAAAGCCCCAGCATAGGAGGAATCATCTGAGCCTTACTGTTACGGTCTCATGGCTGTAGTCTCACAGACCCTGCCTCTCCCTACTGCCTTGGCAACAGCACAGCCCCTCTGTCAACATGGTACTGTTGGGAGAAATGCAGTTCAGAACACATAAAGGCTTTGGGATCAAAGCCCAGAGAGGTAAAGTCCAAGCTTAGTTAACATTAAGAGGCAGACAGCAGTGTGGGATCATGGGATGAATTTGTTGTGAAACCCTACAAGGCACCCTAAATTAAGATATTTACCACTTGGAGGCACTTCTCAGGGAGCAGCAGGCGCTTTGAGGGACCTGATGTAGAAGGAAGGCAACATACTCCTGTGTTGCTCAGCAAAGCAGTGATGGAGTGAGGTTGGCACTGCATCTTGAGATGCAGCAGGTTTGTGATACATTTTCTCAGGCCACAGCCCTGACTGTGATGAGATGTAAAGCACTGTGGCTGCTGGCTGCCTGATGGTACATCACCATCATTGCCTTCTGCTGGAGCTGCTCTGCTTTACAGAACTGATTTGCCCTTCAGGAGGATCAGGGACTTGTATCCTTCCCTTGGCACCTCAGATGGATGCAGGGAGCAATTAAGGAAATGTTTGGGCTGACCATCAAGAAATCTGTCTGCCAACAAAAAGTAATGAAACTACTGAAAAATTTCCTGAGGATGCAAAAGGAACTTTTCTACAACATAAAATGTTAGTTAGAAAATGTCACTAGAAAAATCCATTATGTATCCTGTTGGTAACTTCTCCATGGTGACACTGGCAATCAGAAAATCCTATGGTAATGCAGTGAGATGTCTTAACCTTGAGAAGTTTAATGCTTAAAGCAAACAAGTTTATACAAATTCTATACCAATGCATTTCCATTTACAGCACTGAAGTCTGCCCAGAAGTGGGATTTGTGCATCTGTCACAGATGTGCCAACCTAGGAAGATATCACCTCATTGCTCTCTTTTTTAGGGTACAGTAGTTGTTGCTAGTGCTAATATTATGCACTTAATCCTCATTTTCCTTCCCTCCCCATCCCTCCCCCTTTTGACACTTGCTCTCTTTTTTCTTTGCCTTTCCCAGAGGCATTTTAGCTTGTCCACCCCACTCCCCTGCTCTGTAACAGGAGCTTCTCCACTGCTTTGGCAAGTGATAGAAAGGACATCCTAAATGTTGGCACCTCAGACAGCTCTTCCACTGATGTTTGATGGAAACATGAGGAGTCTGAGTGACAGCTCAGCTCTGATAATCAGCAAAGAGCTGCTCACCTCTAAATAAAAGTTAGCTGCGCTGCCTGTCTCTCCTCTGCTCTATTAGCTGGGCTGTGCTACTCCTGTGTCTCACTGTCATTTTGCTGAAAAGAATAAAAAAGGCATTGTCCTTGTCAGGTAGGCCATGTAATCATCAGTTGTAAAAACCCTTTATGCAGGTGAAATAGAACATCAGCTTCTCTGTCTGTACAATGAATCTGAGCCATACATAGACCAAACCCTATAGAAATTCAGTTTCTGAAAGGAAGGACAGGATTAAGAAATAGGAAAGCTGCCAGACTAGTGAATAGTTGCCTCCAAAGGTCAAGTCAGTGCTCACTGGTGGCCACAAAAGGCAAGCAGAGTATCAGAAATTATCAGGATCAACTGGGAACAAAATGTAAATTGTTGTACCTGGCCTGTGCAGTTAAGAAGGGTATGGAGAAGGGTGACAAAACTGATGTGTGCACTGGAAAGACAAGCTGTATGCACTATGATCTTTCACTTTGGGAAAGGAACAACCAGGTGGGAAGATGATATGCTTACTTGATATTATCAATAGTATGGAAGAAGTGAACTTGAATTATCACCAAGCATCCGGTGTACACTCATGCACAAAATAACAACCTTGTTCATGGACCTTGCTCTAAGCTGATATGGCTGTCTGCTTATCCTCAAATTTATAAGACTACATTATGCTATTTTCTGCTCTTTTTCACAACTGAGCAAGCCTTACACATGCTTCTTGTTTTCAGCCAGAGATGGACACGCAGCTGCTGTTGCTTATCCTCTCAAATGGGCTGAGGTTCTCTCTCATATGAGTAGTTGGAAAAACAATTTATTTGGAGTAAAATTCTCTGAAGACTCGGAAAGGGATGAGAGGAGGTTCAACAAAACTCTACTGTTTAGGAAAAGCCCACTGTAGTAAGTAGTGTTCAGAAGCAGGGGGTAATAATCACATAATAATCACAGCAAAATGGCTTTGCCTATGCTAGAGCTCTGCAAGTCCATATTACTACCATCAGAAGACATACTGGAGCAAAAGGTAGTGCTAAATAGCTGCTCCCAGAAACTACAACCACAGGTTTTCCACCACCTATCCCACCTGCTGCAAGCCTGGATAGTCAGCAGTCTTCCTACACACACCTGCTGAAACTCAGCAACTTCCACCCCACTCTGCAGAACAGGCTGGTCCTGTGCCTGGCATCGAAATTGCTAAGAAAACCCCATTTCTCCAGTGCTATTTATCAGATAACAAGGAGCAATTCAAGGGAGAATACAGCTTGAAATGGCATCAGACTGTCTTTAATTAGGGAGCATCCTCTGCTATAGCAGTTATCTGAGGGAGATTTGTCAAACAAAAGAAGAAAAAGTGAAACGTGTTTGTTCTGAATGGGTTTTGAGTGCAGTTTGTTTTGTACTAGTGACTAGGCAGGATGTTCTTCCTCTGGAGATATAAAGGGAATATATGTTAATTCCTCTGGAAAAAAAGTAACAGATGCAGCAGATGGACAAAAATATTTGAAATTTCTTAACACCAGGTCATATCTGGTCATTATGTGTTAGGGACGGTTGGTAACGTCAAACACTGATGTGCATATAAACACTCAACAGATGTATATGAGGTTTTGTAATGGAATAGAGTGTTTTATGAGGACCTGGAGGCCAGTCCACACAGCAAGCTGAATAGCAAGGCAGAGTAATCACCAGAAATTAATTACTACATGCAGGGTTGACTTCGTCTGTGATGTGTGCTCAGAGGAGCTGCACATCCATGTGGATGTTCCCAGTCTCTCCTGTGGCCCTGAGCATATCCAATTCCTGATCAGAGCACCAGAGACCCAGATCACCTGAAGTTACCTATCCCCAGGAACAGGAGACACTGCTATCTGAGTACGCACCTGAGCCTGCTCTACAGGCCATCAGTCCACAGAAGAAGGTTTACTACTGCAGCAGCAGCTGAGCAACTCTGAACTGTCCCCATCTTCCCAGGGCTCACTAGCAAGGGGTGAGAAGGGATCTCTGTTAAAGGGGTGTCTGCTGTCTTCTGTATCCCATGAGCATCACAGGCTCCATACAGGGGGTCAAGTAGACCACTGAGACTTGAAAAGGTCAAAAGCTTTTTAGGCTTCATATAGAAATAGTAGGAATGTGCTCGTGCTTCCGTCTCCTGTTATTGGTGGTGGCACAGAAAATACACTCCTCTTTTCAGTACAGTTTCCCATGTGCACCTTATTTCATTTTGCTTCGGTCACATGACACTTTACACCAGCTTGAGGTGGTTTGTGCTGTAGAAGGCTTCACTACATGGGTGGGACATCATGTGGAGGGTGGGTGTCTGGGGAGACTGGGATGATGAGAAATATCTCAAGTGTGAGACTCTAAGTGTTCCCTTGATCTCACCCACTACAGACATTCACAGAATCACACAGAACCACAGAACATCTTGGGTTGGAACAGACCTTTAATGATCATCTGGTTCAACCCTTCTGTCATTTGCAGGGATATCATGTAATCTTATTTCCTTCAATGTTGTGTTATGGTCAGAAATAAAACAGTCATGATATTAGCTGCTGTTTGCTGTATCATACGCATATTTTCCAACTGTCCTGGTTTGAGCTAGAACAGAACCAATTCTGTTCAGTGATTTCACTTACTGGTCAGTCTCTTCTAAGGAACTGCACTTTCTGAAGTTAATGGCAGATTTTTGCAGATTTCTGCTTCCAGCAGTGTTAATGCTTCATATTTAGAGTTGCTACTAAGGATTGGAATGCGTAAAGGCACTTGCTTCTACTTGCTCCTGTGCAGACTAAGGTCACTGCTCAATCTTGTGCACAACGCTGGGGTGTAGTAAGAGGTGGCACCTGTGGGGATGCCAGAAGAGATAACCCCAATCTCACCAGTGAGAGATTCCATCCCATGTACATCATATTCAGTATAAAGCTGAGAGACCACAAGGGTCAAGGTTCTCTTCAATGGCTGGTGTCTGAGCAGGACTCTGTTCTGCCTTTGATCCCAATCTGTGTGTTCCTGAACCCAGATCCAAAATCTGGCTCCTGATTTGGTTCCCATCTGCTGCTGACTCCAGTCTGGAACTTTTCCAGTGCCTGCCCACAGGGTCAGTGGTGATGGTGATCAGGGATTTGAGGTTGATATTGGTTTTGTATGTATTGGTTTTGTATATATTCCATATTATTGTTATTTTCATTAAATCTGAATATGCTTTGACAAGTTGCATGGAATTAACTGTCTCCAACAATACAGTGAGATCAAAGATTCATGCCCAGTGGTCCACTCAAGAAAAGCTGTTTTTCAGTACTCCAGGAAAATTTCTGTTTCTTACTTAGCACAAGGCATGAAGCTGCAGATGCCTTCTCTGCTTAGTTTTGAACAATTGTCTACTTTGGATGGATAGAGGGAGCCTCTATATTAAAGCCATAGAAATACTGTTGAGAAGGAACATCTGGAGGTCTTTAGTTCAGTCTCCCACTTCAAGCAGATTTACTGTTGATGTTGGTCAGGCCAGTCATGGCTTTGATTAGCCAAGGTTTTCAGACATAGGCTCCACAACCTCTCTGGGTAGCCTGTGCCATTTCTATATTACCTAATAGTCAATAATTCTCTAAATGGAGACTTTCAAGCAACAGTTCGTAGTCATTGACCCTTGTTACATTTTCTGCTACTCATGAGAAAAGCTTGGCACAATGTCTTGTTACTGTCCCTTGTACATTAGCCCTTTTTTCCTCAGACTAAACATGCCCACCAGTGTCTCTTCGTAGCACAAGGTTCTAGATCCTTGCTCATCTTGCCGGCCTTCTGTTGTACACTCTTCCATTAGTTCACATTCTTTTTGAACTGGGGAGCCTAAAACTAGATGAACCATTTCAGATGAGGACTTGCCAGTGTCAAGCAAAAGGAATAATAGCTTCCTATGATCAGCTCTCCACACTTCTAACACCACATGGCACTTAGTTTATCCTGTTTGCAGGGAGAGCACTCATATTCATATCCACCAAAGTCCTTCCTCTTGGAGGGCTGTATGTTCTAGTTAGAGAAGCAGAGGGCCTGAAAGTAGTTCCCAGGGTGAAAAATTTGGGATCACCAGACTACAGTAAAAGATTCCTTTTCTTGCTGCGAAACCTCCTGCTATACAGGTACATTCTCACATTTCCAGCTTATGAGCTTGATGACCCTGAGCATTCATGAGAGAGAGGTTCCCAGGCAACACAGAGATGTCTGTGGGCACTTGCCTCTCCAGACAGTCTGTTCTAAAAATGCATTCTCATGCCTTGACTCTCAGCTAACCACAGGGATTGGGGAAAAAATACACATCTTATGGGCTGACAGAAAGGCAGGCAGTTGCCTGATCTCTGTCTCAAGAAGCATTTTTCAACACAGCTACATACTTTCTTCTTCATGGGGAATGTGAGCCTTGCCAACACTGCATTGCTGTGCAGGACAGTCTGTGTCCAGAGAAGGCTTTCAGTCCATCTGTTCTGTTTCAGCTCTGCTGTGGTTTGCTTTTGGTTCCAGTTGAGTCCAGCCCTTTAGAGGTGGAAATAGGTTTGACAGAAAATTAATGTCTGGCAGGAAACATTGCATTCTTTTTGCACTTCTTTCAATAGATCCCTTCCTGGAAAAATTTCTCCTTTGCTGTGCCTGGATACAGGAAACAGAGGAGTTTTCCCTGATGTAATATACAGGGATCTACGTAGTTAAGCTACAGTGAAATAATTTACTTCAGATAAGAGGCTGCTTCTTTACAAGAAGCTTTGTAAGAAGCCACCATGCCAGTATCATTTAACTGATGCCTGGGTGTGATACATGAGCTTTATAAATTAAAACAAATCCAAAGCAGATGCTCAGTAGCTTAGAATCCTTTTCTGGAATGCTTATGCCAGCTGACCAAACACTTCGCTTTTCTTTTCATGTGCTTTATGTCATACTTTAAAATACTGGCACTGGGTTATTCTCCAAAACTTTTTTGCACTTTCTCCTGCCTTCTTTTCCAGCCTTCACAAACTCAGTCCAATTGTCAGGGGTCTTTCCCTCATAGACATTCACTAAGAGTTCATGTACTCTGTGTGTTCACAACACCTGCTGTTACAGCTGCCATTGACTTTTAATTTCTTTCAAAAAGATATTTTAAAAACATCTACTGAAAACACTGACTGAGAAATTACTTTTTTTTTGTGTTTTATTTAGCTAATGCAAAAGGAGAAAATAGGAAATGGATCCACAGTTACAGTTTTCAAGTTAAAGTAGTCAAAGTTTTAACATTTTATCTTCCCATTCTGTCTGTCTGGAAGTATTTCTAATACTAGTTCTTCCAGAGGAGTTTCTAGAACAGCCTCAATTCAGTTTGAGTGGCACCAGGCTATTTAATGATTGATTCAGTCAGGCCCCTAGACATCTTCTGATCTAAGGCACCAGGGTTATTTTTGTATTACAGTGCTGCTGACAGAAAAGTGCAGACACATTGGTGTCATCAGTAAATGCCACAGGTAGTATTATTTAATGTAAAGTATGTAAGTTTTAGGTGAACTCAATATGCAAATTGTTCTTAATATGAGGACCACAATTCCATATGCAACATTCTTGAGAATTTTTCTAGCTTTAATTAATCCTTCAGACTACTGAATGATTAATACCAAGTACCTTTCAGGGTTTTCACTCCGAGATACCAGGCAAAGCCCATACATCCAGTCACATTATGCTAACTTTGGAGTTTATACTAGTACTGAGGTCCTAATCCTGAGCTATTAATGTAGACATAGGGCAGTACTTCTGATGCACATGGAAATTCAAATTAGGGATGTTATAGTAACAATAGTTTCTTCTTATCTGAACTTCAGCCAGCATATATATTCAAGTATATTCTGTGGATTTGCATATGCCCACAGAAACCTTTGATCAAAGTAGGATCTCCTCCAACACTTGGTGCAGCATAAGGTGGGACAGTATGTACTGAAGCCCCTCTACCTCCTTGGCAATCAAGCATAATTCCTAGTCTTCCTTGTAGGATGTGACTGTCGGAAGTTTTTTGATTGTGTAAATTCTGTGTCATTTCTCTGTACGTAAGGTTTCTTTCCCTCCTAAGGGTGTAACCATGGCCATGTAACGTGCCTGGACTGTCAGAGTCCATGATCTGCTGACTCAGAATAAATTTTCCGAAAATTTCTTCCTTGTTGACTCTGGGGACAAAGAACCTGCTCCTTCCCATTTCAATGGAATATCTCTATAGCTGCCATTTCTTTGTATAAGGAAATGTGGTGATTCTAGTGATAGGAAAGCTGCTGGATTCATACCCTCAGGATATGACCCTAGCTCTTCTACTGAATGGGCTCACAATTTCCTACCTCTCAGCCTTCAGGACTCCTATTTCTACATGGTTGCTATGGCCCTATATTAAGAACAGCTTCAGTCAGAGTGGGCCAGATCTGCTGTTAGAACTGGATCCTGCTGGCTGGTAGTCCTACCATCCAGATTCTCCTCCAAGGACCAAGCAGAGACTAGCTTCAGTGAACTGAATAGTCCAGTATTTGAGATAGTGAAGATCAAGTCCTTGAAATAGATAGCAATGACATATGTATTCTTGCCTCCATGGACATTATATTGATCTGACAGACATCTCATCCTGTTTGTATGAAAAGCATGGGATTTACTGGGGGAATGTTAAAGTACCTCTAAAAGTTCTCCGAAGAGGATTTGCTTTGCTTTAATGTCACAAAGGGTCTTTAGTTGGAAGTCCATATATGATTTAGTTAAGTCAATTAACAATACATGGCAGTAAGACTTGAGGTCTTTGTGATTCTGCAATTGCTAGGGCCCATTTATCATAAAATGTTTTATATGTTAAGGACAGTGTGCAGCTGGGTACTGGTGCCCCTGAAGTGAGTTCATCCATGGGTAAGGCCATGCTGGGGCAGGTTTACTTCTGAAGTAAGGGGTAAGGACACAGGGGAGCTGGTGTATCTCTGAAGGCATTGTGGCCCATGGATAAGACCATGCTGAAACACATACATCTCAAAGTGACTGTAGCTGTGGATATGTCTGTGGCTCATAGATTAGGCTCCACTTGGAGCAGGTATGCCCCTAAGAGCCTGTGTGGTTTGTGGATATGTCCAAGCCAAGCAGAGTCAAGGGGAGGAGTTCTTTGCAGTGTTAAACTATATGGTCTAGTCCAAAGGAATCAGGGGGGGAGATTTTAAAGGAAAAGCCTTTAAAATTGTTGTAACCTGGGATTTGAGTAGCATGTTATGACTTTATTTATATACACCTCATCAATGTATATAAATATCTGAGGGGAGGGTTCATACAGGACTCAGACAGGCGCTTTTCAGTGGTGCCCAGTGACAGCATCAGGGGTAATGGGCACAAAAGAAAACACATTTTCATTCTGAGCATTGGCAGCAGATTCCTGGAGCTGTTGTGAAGTCTCCATCCTGGGAGATATTCAGAAGTCCTCTGGATAAAAGCCTCTCCTTCACTGCTATGCCCTGCTTCACAACCCTTTTCTAATATTTGGGCCACTTTCTAAAGAAGACTTTATGTTTCTAACACTGGCTTATGGGGATTTACTAAGCTCAATTTCCAAAGCATTGCTGAGTGATTTTCCACACTTGGAGAGACCTCAAATCACTGCAAATTACTTCCCTTTTAAACTAGAAATTCATTTGGCAGACTGCATGCTTAGATCTGCTTGGGCCTGTGCCTCACTCTTGCCTGTTAAACAGCTGGATCCACATCCTGGGCAACAGAAGAGTGCTACTGAGAAGACTGTCTGTGTCATGGACCCCTGGGAAGTCAAAGAGCTTTAGTTCCCAAAGTCAGGAGATCTAGCCTAGCACACTCAGCTGGACTCTCCATATAGCCCGAGGCACACAGAACCTTAGAATTATAGAAGAGTTTGGGTTGGAAGAGACCTTAAAGATCATCTTGTTTCAATGCCTTCTGCTAGACGAAGTTACTCAAGGCCCCATCCAACCTAGTCTTGAACACATCAATGATGGAACATCCACAGCTTCCTTGGCAATGTGCTCTAGTGTCTCATCACTCTCAGAGTGAAGAACTGCTTTCTAATTTCTAATCTAAATCTACCCTTTTCTGGTTTTAACCCATTGCCCCTTGTCCTATCACTACAAGCCCTTGTAAAAAGACCCTCCCCAGCTTTTCTGTAGGCCCCATTCAGGTACTGGAAGGCTGCTATAAGGTCTCCCCGGAGCCTTCTCTTCTCCAGACTGAACAACCCCAACTCTCTCAGCCTGTCCTCATAGGAGAGGTGCTTCTCTGATCATCTTTGTGTCCTCCTCTGGACCCACTCCAATAGGACCATGTCCTTCTTGTGCTGGGAGCTCCAGAGCTGGACACAGTACTTCAGGTGGGGTCTCATGAGAGCAGAGTAGAGGGGCATAATCCCCCCCTCAACTTTCTGGCCAAGCTTATTTTGATGCAGCCCAGGGAATGGTTGGCTTCTGGGCTGAGCTGATGCATTGTGGCCTCATGTTGAGCTTTTCATCAACCAGCATCCCTAAAGTCTTTTTCCTCAGGACAGTCTCACTCCATCCAGCCTGTAATTCTGCTTGAGACTGCCTTGACCCATGTGCAGGACCTTTCACTTGGTCTTGTTGAACTTCATGAGGTTGGCATGGGCCCACTTCTCAAGCCTGTCAAGGTCCCTCTGGGCAGCACCCCTTCCCTCCAGCGTGTCAACTGCACCACACAGCTTGGTGTCACTAACAGACTTGTTGAGGGTGCCTCAATCCCACTGTCCATATAACCAACTAAGATGTTGTAAACAGCGCTGTCCTCTGAGGAATGCCACTTGTCACTGGTCTCTACTTGGACATTGAGCCATTGACCGCAACACTTTGAGTGTGACCACACAGTCCACACCTTATCCACTGAGTGGCCCATCTCTCAAATCCATCTCTTTTCAATTTAGAGACCAAGATGTCTTGGAGGACAGTGTCAAGCACTGTACAGAAGTCCTGGTAAATAACATTAGTAGCTCTTCCCTTTTCCACCAGTGCTGTAACTCCATTGTAAAAGGACACCAAATTTTTCAGGCATGATTTGTCCTTGGTGAATCCATGTTAGTTGCCACCAATCACCTCCTCATTTTCCATGTACCTTAGCAGAGCCTTGAGGAGCATCTGCTCTATGACCCTGAGGACATTTTGTCCCAGCCTGACTGTACAACAAAAGACAGGCTTACTATGTACCAGGGAGAGAAGGACCCCACAGAAAATAACAGCAGCTATTTAATACTTAACCTGCTGCTGCCAGACGTTGCTGCCTTTACAGTGCAGATGTCACATATTCCTCAGGAATGGGAGACCAGAGCTCCCTTCCCAACATGAGGGGAGAAAACTCCCAGCTCTCACACCCTGGGATGGCCTCAGCCATATCTTGCTCTTCTTGCATGGTCTTCTAAACCCTGATCTCTGAGCTGCCAAGACATTTCTGTCCCCTTCGTGGCCAGGACCAATAGCCACTAGTCTGCTGAACACCATGTGGCACCCCAGCACCCTGGGGACTCAGCTACAAGCGCCCCTCAAGGGACTGCCTGATGGCCCCATGCTGGGGAGAACAGGTGCCTTCTGTGTGCTGCTGGAGGGAGTGCCCCTGCCAGGACCCCTCTCCCCAGAGAGGCAGGATTCAGATGCACCCCTGTGCTCACCATTTCCCACTGTCTGCCTCTGGGCTCCTCCTTGGCAGGCTGCTGGGTGCTTCCATCAGCCCTGCCATATGCTGCACATGGACCCCAGCAGTGAGCTCTGGATTTGGACTCCAATGAAGTGGTCAGTGCAGTGACACAGCCCTCCTTGGGATGGGCTTTATGAGGACAGAACATTTCTTGATGCTGGATATAACATCACATCCCTGCACCATTTTTCTAACTTTGCCCACGTATTATCCACTGAGCTTCTTTAATAATCAAAATGTCAATGACCAGGAGAAAATGAGTTTAAATATGACAGTATTTAAAGCTAACATCTCCTCCTAAAACTAGTTAGATCAGCCTCTCTCCAGGCCTATCAGCAAATCCCCCTTTCCCCCACCCTGTCAGCATTGTGCAGATGTGTCTGCCATCCCCAATGCTCTGGTGAAGATATCACTGTGGTTCTTTTTAACTGTATAAATGTGTAAGTGTGAAAGATATTTGTGATGAAGTGGAAGTACTGGAATGAGGGTATATTTTATGCAGAGCATCTGGGACTGTATGCTGAGATGATGTGTTTGTGCCTATGTTGAATTATTTGTTATAGGTATGACTGGTTACAGGACTTCTCTATCAGTTGTGGGTAAGAAAAAAAAAATGTTTGGGCCATTCCTAGATCAGTTATCTTAGGCTTATAGGCAGAAGAACACCTGAATAAGCTAAGAAGCTGCCAGCAAAAGAAGTGAACATCTCTTGCTACCTGGCACTGACTCAAAGATAAGAAGTCTCAGCAGAAGTAACCCCTTCCATAGTGTAACCACTCCCATAGGTGGAGCACAGGGTCACCACAACATTTCTTGGAGAATATCCCACTTATTTGAAATCTAAAGTGTGTACAGAGAGGCACACATGCACATGCTCCTCTGTGTGTGTGTCTGCATTCTTCCTGATATCCCTGAAGCTGCCTCATGTGTCTGTCAGAGGCACCAGCTTAAAAGCCCAGGTAGAACCCAGCCTCTCACTATTTGACCATCCTGCTGCGACTGTAACCATCATGAACATACACCTGCACTTCTGCTTTCAGGATTTTATCATCACAACTGCAAAAAGCTTTTATTAATGCTAATTTATCCTTTACCATCCTGTTTTATCTATTGCACAGCTGGGATAGCACAGACATACCAAACAATCCAGCCTGGGTCATACAGTGAGTTGGTGGGAAAGCCAGCAATAGAATCCATAAGTCCTGAATCCAAGTTCTCTAAGTTCCTTGACTAGTCCAGATTCCCTTCTTAACACCCTTGTCAGATTGTTTATAGGATATGTATTCATATAGTCAGTAAGACATCAAAATTTTCTAATTATATCTAGTCATGTCAAATGACAATTATGCCCTTAGTTCAGTTTGCCAGACAATGCTCTTCCAAAGAAGGTTTGCCAAAAATTTTTTGACCGAAGAAAGAGTAGGCATCTGTAGCATCTGCAGACTAGATCATATAAAATGTCTCTGGAGACAAGTCTACACTGTCTCCACAGAAAGCTTCAAGGTAAGTGTATGGGGTCCAGTCTTGCAGGAAGAGGTTGGTGCTTCTTATGTGCCACAGCATTCAAGATGCTTCCAATGCTCATTTCCAGGACAAACAATGTTTCAGCTCAGGTTTTAAATCTGCTTTCAAGAAACCTGCACATTTTCACTCTGGATTTCTGTGCAGCCACAAATAGGGAATTGTCATTTCTATTTTACAGTACTGAACAGCTGCCAGCCTTCAAGCCACCCATCTTGTGTCCTGGGAGGTAAGAACCTGATTTTTTAATTCTTAGAGGACAGAGAAAGATCCTTTTGGGTGGGATTTTTGGAAGGGTTACTTTTTCACCATATATTGAGACCTAGTGTGATTACAGTAGAAGGTGGTGGGGTGCCGAAGTTTTTCAAGTGGCTGTGTTTGAAGTCTCTGACCACTGATTGAAAACCAAAAATTTCCCATGGGGAAATTCTTCACTTCTGCTTAACTGACCTAACAGGGAATGCTGTGTGCTGTTTTCCCATCTTTGCTACAGCAGCAGTAGAACTGGACCAAGATGAGCACATCAGGAAAAATTGAAAGATTATACATTCTGTCTGAGAATGTATGAATTAATAAATAATCTGAGCATACAGACCTAATCACTATTGTAAAATGCCAGAGATCCCTTAGATACCCATTTTCTTAGTCCAGACAAAAAAAAAAAACAAAACAAAACCCCAAAACAACAAACCACCTAATGAATAAAGAAGGAATAAATATTACTAATGTAGTTACAGAATTTTCACGTGCAGATACATAAATTTAGCTACCTGTATGTTTAATAAAGCATCCAAAGAAATATTATTCTTTTTAAAAAAAAAATAAGAACTCATCTGTTCCTAGAAATTTCAATATCAGTGCTTGAATTTTATTTCACGCATGTCCAAACTTTGTGTCTGAAATTACTTAGATATTGTACTGAGGAATGACAAATGCATACAACAAATTAAATTATGGCAGAATATTAAAAGGTCAAAGAGCCTGCCTGTTTTTTTCAATTGACAACTTCATTAGCAAAATTAATCAATTTTCCACAGCCTTTCTGTTCATAGGTTCAAAGTTTTCCAAGACTGTAGGTCACCTAAACTACAGTTTTCAGAAATTGTACTACACTGTTCATGCTTTTAACAAATTGTCCCATATTTCTGTTCCTAATAGTGATGTCTTAGTGAAACTTGCTCAGCAAATTCACTCTTCTACAGACACAGTATTCTTAAAGCACCATACCTACAGTTCTAAAAGGTCATTAAAAGTTACTCTCCTGTATGTCTGAAGACCTAGACTATGTCAATGAAAATGTCTAAGTTGACCTAAAGACTCTGGTTAGCTCAGGTTAGATGTTCCAAATACTCAGACTATGGGAGTGAAACTGAAGCACAGGATATAAAGCTTTTTCTCAGTCTTACAGAATAGCCATAAGCAGTACCATATTGTTCCTCTCCAATAGAGTCATCTGCTGACATACCTTCAGTAAAGTGCAGACATGGCCTCTGCAGATGCTGAGATGGCCATCTTTGGGGAGGCAGCTCCTTACCTCCGAAAGTCAGAGAAGGAAAGGATTGCAGCCCAGAACAAGCCTTTTGATGCCAAGTCATCTGTCTTTGTGGCCCATCCTAAGGAATCCTTTGTGAAAGGGACAATCCAGAGCAAAGAATCAGGAAAGGTCACTGTCAAGACTGAAGGTGGGGAGGTGAGTGAAAAAAAGACTGAAGGACACGATTTGTTTCCCATGCTAAGCTTGTCTCTGACATATATGGATCATTCGTTTCCGATGGCAGACCCTGACTGTGAAGGAAGATCAGGTTTTTTCCATGAACCCTCCCAAGTATGATAAAATTGAGGACATGGCCATGATGACCCACCTCCATGAGCCTGCTGTGCTGTA
>JANHFX010013709.1:0-10149 GCA_027560015.1 Chloroceryle amazona | reverse complement strand
CGGTGTAGGGGAGCTTGCAGGGGTGCTTGGAGGGGAAGGGGCTTGTGGTGGTGCTCCGGGACAGGGGTTGCGCTGGAGCACAGCAGGGAGAGAGACACAGGGGTTAATTGGGGGTATGGGAGTGCAAACGGGGTGCACTGAGAATGGTGGAGGAGTTCATTGTGGGACTTGCAGGGGTGCAGCTGGAAGCACTTGGAGGGGCACAGCTGAAGGGAGCTGAGGGGAGCAGCATGGCGCTGTAGGATGAGGGGGCGTGCAGTGGGGAAGAGGTGCAGGGGTGCATCAGGAGGGGGCTGCAGGGCTGGACGGGTGCAGCAGCAGGTTGAATTTAGGCTAGTACCGTGAGTGCAGAGGTGGGGAGGCCGGTGTGTGTCAGTGGGGCCCAGAAGGCTCATCTGGCCATTGTCTCCCCAGGAGGTTGGCCGCATGAAGATCGAGCTGTTTGCTGACGTTGTACCCAAAACAGCAGAGAACTTCAGGTAAAGCACAGCTGGCAATCCTGCCGCTCAGTCTGGACCCAGGCTGTGCAGGAGTGGCTCAGTTGGCGGTCACTACTTGCTCCCCTGAGCCATTGCACCGGCTTTGTTCCTCTCTGGTCCTAGAGAGATGTGACTGTGCAGCTTCCTGATCCTCTGCCAGAGCCTCTCTGGCTAGAAGGTGAAGGGCTCCCGTCCATTTTTGCTCCCTCCGTGGAACCTTTCTGAGCCCTCTGTGATATGCTCAGTGCATTTATAAAAGGCAGTAACTCGGTGTCATGGTAGAGTTTTCCTGCCACTGGCTGAAGGATGTACCACTTGGACACCCCACTTCCACAGAATGTTGATGGATGTGCCCTGTTCTTTGTGGAACACAGTGCATGCTTCATATTCACCATGTCTCACAACCTCGGTGTTAGAGATCTGACCTCCTCAACTGCAGAAAGTACAGAGGTGGTCTTTGGAATGGAGGTGGGGGCAGTAATCGCCTGTTTCTGTTTCACCGGGGATATCCCTGATGCGTACGGGAAGTCCTGCATGACAGTTGGTGCATGTTCACTGAACACAGCCCTTTGTGTCCTCAGAGTTCAACTGTGCCTCACGCTTTGCTTGCTCTCTCTCTTTTTTTTTTTCTTTCCCCAGGCAGTTTTGTACTGGTGAATTCAGGTGAGTGGTTTACAGTGTCCTTTCAGGAGCCTACTCAGAGAAACAGAGCTGGGCAAGGAGGAATAAGGCTCGCTTGGAAGTTTCTTTAATATAACAGTACAAAATTAAGGAGTTACAGAATCTGCTCAGAAATCTGCCTGTTCAGTCACAGAGGTGGCCGATGACTTTCCCTTCTGGGTGTGACTTTGTGCTCTAGATCGCTCTAATAAAGCCCAGTCTGCAAATCTTACCTGCTCGTGTTGGTGGTATGAGATGTTGGTATGGATGTTGTAGAAATTTCCCTCTGCCTCTGATAGCACCAGGGTGCAGCACCTGGCTGTATGCCAGGGCAGCTACTAATGCATAAGACAACCCTTTGGGGCTCTGAATTCCTGGGAGGGTTTTGTGTTGGGATATCCAGTAATCTGCAATGATTTTCCTCTTTATTTCCTTGCAGGAAAGATGGTGTCCCTATAGGTTACAAAGGAAGTACTTTCCACAGGTGATCCATCTGCTTTTATTTAGGCACACAAACAGCAGCCTGAGGTAGATGTGGTAGGAGACCAGCTTCCAGGAGTTACTGGTCTGGGAGGCATCTGTAGGTCACAGTTGATATCGTCCCTCTGGGGATTCAGGGGTGTTGTCAGATGCACGTGCTGGGCACACTGGGAGGGATCCCCCGTGCCCAGTGTGCCAAGTCAGAGATAATTTTCTGGCATTTGTCACCTAGTCACTGTCCTGGGTCAAACAGCAATGGCTCCCAAATTGCCTGATAGCAGCTGTTAATATTTGCTGTAGACTGTAGCATTCAGAGACCCTGATAACTTTGGTCACACTGTGGGGTAGAACTCCTTTTTACCGCATATTAAACTTATTGAAGCATTCGTCTACTGAGAACTAAGTATTTTTTTGCCTTTTCAGGGTAATAAAGGATTTCATGATCCAAGGAGGTGACTTTGTAAACGTATGTACTTCTGTATTCCTTTTCTACTTTTCCTACATGGTACAATACGCGGCTCCTTCCAAGGGTCCATGCTGGTCTCTGGGATCTGTCTGCCCTCAGTAATAACTGGAGGTTTGCTTGCAACATTGCTGCCATCTTACTGCAACAGACTGTCACGTACATTCTCCTTCCCAAAATATTTCCTCTCTAAAAAAGTGTGGCAGTGCAGCTAGAGGCTTTTCAAACCCGCAGAGAATTCTTTACCCAGTTGTCCTTCCTCATTCTTCTATCCCCAGTAAACAAGAAGCCCTGCAAATTTCTGTTAGCTTTGTGGAGAGAAACCCTAAGTACATAGCCAAATTTCTAGTGCAAGAGATAGTTTAAATCGAAACTAAATTTTGTTAATGAATTATCTCAAAATAGAAAAGACTTGGTGCCCACAATGGTAGTCATGATCTCACTTGAGGATAAGCGGAGTATATGAGGAAGGCTGGAGGACCACAGGGTCTCTTAACTGTCCTAGGACCCAAATTATTTAATTTCTGGAAGAGTTTTAAAATATGAGGGTGGTAATATGGCTTTTTTTAATACAAAATGTATAAAATTTGGTTGTATGAAGGAGAACTGACCACACAGCTGGTGGCTTATCCACACCAGACCTTGAAGTAGTTGCTAATTGTGATGCTGTTCAAATGTCCCAGTGGGCTTTATTCCTTCTCCTGAAACTCAACAAGCATCACAAATTGCACCAGTATTTGTAATTTTTATAAATTACACTTATTACAAAGCCACTTGGGGAGCAGGAATGGTCACACTGACCACTAAGCTCAAGTGTGTTCCTGTCTCGGAGACAACAGTTTACTTAAATCATAGAGAGTAGGAGGAAGGGAAGCAAGGGTGAGGCAAGCAGAGCAAAAGATGTGGGGCTGTGCATGTGCATTACTGGCATCTTATTTTCCTGTTAAGTTTGCCCTAATAAAGCATGTATATATTAAGAAGAAAGGCAGTAAAGGGAGATAGGTTACAGCAAGGCAGAAGAAATGGGGCTGAAGCAACACAGAAAGGGAAATTACTGTCAGAATATCAAATTTGCCTCACTATGTCAAAACAACCCGTTAGTGTGCGTTCTGCAGCTTTCCCTGAAGGATTCCTCACTGCAGCATCTCTTAAGGCTGTTCCGTTGACAGGCCCCTGCTCAGCCCATTGGGTGTCATACAGAAGTGTCTCTGCCACACCGGACCAAAGGGCTGGGGGGTCCTTCAGCAGTCCTACAAGTTCTGTGTCTTACATGGACATCACGCTTCTGCAAAGTTACAAACTTGCGAGCAGCCAGAGCTTGCAGTCTGCGGCCGTTACAGGCCATGCTGCAGCAGTTTAGAAGTGTCTGGAGAGCTGATTGCTCGGCTTGTAGCAAAGTGCAAGATGTCTCAACTTGGTAGAAAGTAAAGCAAAAATTAGAAATCTGTATTTTAGAAGCTGTCCTTGCTGAACATCACTTCCTGTTTCCAGTGAAGTCACAGAAAATAAGGTGAAATAAGTAAACGTACCATCAGCCAACTTTTTCCACACAACCATTTCTGCTTTACTTGTCACACCAGTCCCCTCCCTTTCCTCTGCCAGATCCAAGTAGACCCATGCCAAGCAACCTGTAGCCTCCAGCTCACTCTGGGAGCCTTGTACTTAATACTTACCATTGCCATGGGTTTCTGCCAAGACAGGGGTGGCAAACACTGCACTGTGTAGTTAGAAACTAGTCACCGTTCCTCTTCAGAAGCAAAACATTAAATGTGTTCACTGCTGGCAGTACAACCCTTTTGGGCTGAGTTTAACCCTGTGCTTTTGCTCGGGTATTTTAAATCTAATTTTTAAATGTAATTGTTCTGTAGCAGTTGCTACAGATCAAATGCTGTGGCTGACAGGACACCTCTCTTGCACAGGGAGATGGCACTGGAGTAGCCAGTATATATAGGGGTCCTTTTGCAGATGAAAACTTCAAGCTGAAACACTCTGCTCCTGGGTTGCTCTCTATGGTGAGTATAAAACAAAGACAATTAATTATAAGACGAAAAAGCTTTTGTTACTTTCTCTGTGCCTTTTTCCCAAGTGTGTAAGTTATTTACCAGACAACAGAAATCTCCAATGTTGGATACAAGGTCTGAAAGACCTGCTTTTTAACTACTAGTCAGAAGGCTACTCATGGGTTAATGTGTCAAGTAATAGGAAAGTCCTGATCCTGCAGCATCCTTTCTTTGTTAGCTATTGGAGGGCTGGGTCAGGCCCTGCTTTCATCAGCTTTCACTTGATTCTTACAGCTTTCATACAGTGGCAAGTGGTGGTGTTTTCTTCTTCTCTGATACTGTTAGCAAACACTGACCTCAGCAAGGATGAAACAAATAGGTTTGGGAATTTCAAAGCCATAGCAGTGTTACCATGGTATCTTCATATGCTTCCTGTTCAACATTGTGGGAAAAACTGCAACCATTGCGTGTTTTCTGGTAGGAACAATACACTGACTTTTCCAGTAGAAGGCAAGTGGAGTCAGTGCTTCCGTGTTCCTGTCCACATCTGCTTCTTCCCCAGCTCTTTCAGCTGCCCTGCCCTTAAAACCTCTTGCTTGGGTCATTCACCATCTGGCTTGGTTATTTGTCCCATTCAAAGCATGGCCCAGAAAAAGGTCTCACAACGCAGCCAAGCAGCCAGTACTGTGGTGTGGGAGAAGGGATCCACTCTGAGTATTGCCAGCTTTGTGGAAAAGTAACGTGGCTCTGGAGTCATTCTGGGCCAAACCATGGTCTTCCCCACCTCTATCTTTCCAAGGCTGGGTAGCAATAAGAAAAATTCCAATGTGACCATGTCCTGTGCATTTCTGCAGCTGCAGAACTTTCCCAGTTCACTTGTCAGCACAGAAACATGCTTTAGTGTCTCTGGGTTGTCGAGAGAGCTTTCAAAAATTGATGGGACTTAAGTGTTGCAGAGACATTTTCTCAACAGAGCACAGATGCTCTGGGTGTTGCACTCGAGTGTGAATTAAATTTCACATCAGCATTACACTGTTCTGTGAGCTAATGCAATTGTTACCTTTATCATCCCGATCATCAGAAAAGGCACCCTTTTCTTTTCTTTTAATTCTGAGACAGCTGAAATCAGCTGCCTTTTTTTTTTTTTTTCCTTCCCTCGTTCCTGGCTTTCAGTGTTTCTCAGGACAATGCTGGAGCCTGTTAGTAATCATCAAAAAGTTCTGCCTTTTTTCAGAAGCATGCTTGAGACCCCAGATTTCACCACTGCCTTGTGCAAAACATGCCTTTGTAAAATTATAATAAAAAGTTAATGACGTGGCTCTTGTGCACACTGGTATGAGCAGACTCAGTGTTCTGCCACATCCAGGCACAGGGTACTCTCCTGCAGATGTGTATCTTGCTTCCTTTGCTTTGTGCAGCAATAAGCTAAAAAAAAAAATCAGCTAGGCTAGGTCTGGAGCAATAGCTCTTTCATGTGAGATGTGTCTGCCTTCAGTTTTGGAAACGCTTTTTATATTTTTACTATTCTCAACCTCCAGGCAAACAGTGGTCCAAGTACCAATGGCTGCCAGTTTTTCATCACATGCTCCAA
The DNA here is from genome assembly GCA_027560015.1 of Chloroceryle amazona. Taxonomy (NCBI): domain Eukaryota; kingdom Metazoa; phylum Chordata; class Aves; order Coraciiformes; family Cerylidae; genus Chloroceryle; species Chloroceryle amazona. Next base: position 4,476 of record JANHFX010013709.1, on the reverse strand, counting down.
ATGTGACTGGTTGGATGGAAAACATGTTGTGTTCGGTGAGTATCTGGGGCAGAGATCTCTGGTACCAGCTCATGGACATTCCCCATGGCACAGCCACTAAAATAGAACAGCCATGGGCTGCTTGTTCTTTCCCCTTTGGTTGTTTCAGCATAGGTGTCAGTGCAGCCAGATATTGTTGAAATGAAACATGGGGTTTTTTTACAGTTTAGATTAGTTTCTTGATCAATGTATCGAGCTATTAAATAAATCCTTGTGCCAGTGCACAAGGGACAGACGAGTGAAGGTCTCATTTTCTTCTCTGCTGTCAGAGAGGACTGAGATTTCAGCAGGGTTTTTAGATAATAATTCTATGAAACTACATCTGCTGACTTTTCATATACTGTTACTTAAGCTGCTTTCTCAGATTCTTAAGTAACACAGATATTGTTTATTGCTGTGTTTGCATCATTACAAAGGTTGTGCTGATAGAGGTATAGGTTTTAGCACAGCTGGAATCTCAAAACCCTAGATTTCTACATGTGGCACCCCTGCAATGGGAGAATGCACTTCATATGTTCTAAACGTGGAACATGTTTTAAGAGGAAAATGCTTTTTCTTTGTCAGTTTAGAGTTTAGTAACAAACCCTGAAGTTCCCAGTAGCTATACACTGCAGGAGACCTTTCAGGAGGATCAAAAATGCATGTACCTGTGATGAGCCAGGGGAGCAAAGGCAAAAACTGGACATACTGAAGTGGATACATTTTCTCATTCTAGGTAAAATTGTTGATGGACTGTTGGTCATGAGAAAAATTGAAGTAAGTTGGTTGAATTTGCCTGTTTCTCTTTGAATGTCCACATTGGAATCTCTCCTGCTCTCTCTTTACTGGATACCAGGGAATACCAGTGTTGATAACTGGTATTATCAGTTGTCATCATTATAAAATAGCAGGAAATCTGATGAGGCAAAGGCTGTCATATAGATTGACTTTAGAAATGCTGTGCACTTGTGGTTACTGGTTGGTCTTTGAGTGGGGATTGTGCTCTTGCAGCTTTATTTGCAATGCTTTGCATTTGTTCAGGAAGCTGAATAGAAAAGCTGTTACATCAGCAACTCAGATCAGAGTGTAAAGCAGATCACTTCTGTGACATTGCCTGGGATTATTCAGTGGATGCCAGATCATCAGTTCTACTGATCTGTGATCAGCATGTTTAATAAGAAAAATTAAACTAATTTTCTGATGGGCTTCCAGAAGCTGAAGATAAATGTACTTGAGGTGGTGGTTGCTACCAGTGTTGTGACTGGCTGTCACAGCAGGATAATGAATAGATTTCACAAATAGCAGTGAGTTCTTCAAGACAGGTGACATGGCACACACATGGGATAATGTGTACAAGTGCCCTTAATCTAAATGTAAAAAGCGAGGCAAACGCAGACCTGACAGCTGTGAGGTATCGAGAAAAGATCACACACAAGGAACCATATGCTCTAAGCCATGCACTGGTCACCCTCTTCGCCAGATGGAAGGGTTGTGGTGCGCTGCAGTGACGGACAAGCTAAAAGAAACCAGTAGAAGAGCCTGGAAAGAACAGCCAAGTCCAGCAGAAAGAGAGGTTTAGAGTGAGTGTTGCTTCATGACTATCTCTTGTGTGGATTTTCCTTCCATACAAATCCAAGTTTGCTTTGCTTGTGGCAGCTGTAATTAACTCTTAAAGTGGTAACTCATGAGGAGCTCTCGTTTACACTCTGTTCCTTCCCTTCCATTGAAAGGATTGGGGTCTGTATCCAAAACCTCTGTGCACAACAGTGAGTTCTCTGCCAAAATGCACAGCAATTATATATTACTAAGATGCTACTCAGAGCTGTATCTAGATTTCCTTGTTTCTGATGTTGTACAGACACCTCTTAACCAGTCTTCAAGTACCTGTCACTCCCAATTTGATGTGCTTTTTTAAGATTTAACATTATCTCTCTGTCCCCAGAATGTGCCTACCGGTCCAAATAACAAACCCAAGCTGCCAGTTGTGATCTCTCAGAGTGGGGAAATGTAAAGCAATGGAACAGAAATGTGGTAAGTCTCAGTCTTCACAGACACCCAGTGCAACTGAACTCTGGGCTGCTCCGGTCCTTACTTTCCTCTTGACTGACTTTGACATTCACATGAGCCTGCAGAGAGCTGACACAGCTCAAAAAGACACCAGAAACAGCATTAGTTTTTTTTGCCAGATCAGCTACCTGAACTGGCTTTCCTCTGTGCTACACAAATACCAGAGGTAGTGATGAGGGACAAGGGATAAGATTTTGCAACTGCAATCAAGGGAGAGGTGGGCTTGTGGGAGCTCTGCCTCAGGTGGACCTTGGCTGCCTCAAAGCCTTGGCTTTAGAAACTAGTCGATGAAAGGCAAGTGCCGCAGGAATCCAGCTGGTGTTTCCCAGACAGTCTGGGGACAGGGGCCTTCACTTGGACCCACAGATTGGTGAACTCTGACTGCTACAGAAAGCAGAGCATCCCTGTGAGGGGCAAACAGGGATTGAGAAAAGAAGAGGAGGAAGAGAGGACTTGAGCCTCCTTGCCCAGTACAGCCATAGGACTGCCACCATAGGGCCAAGGAATTACTGTTATGTTGGCTTACCTTCACTCAAAAAAATACCACTGTCCTCATCTGGTAGGAGGTGCTTTCAGCATTTACTGTTATTCAGGCTTCAGCTGGGTTAAACCAGTAGGCTCAAGACTGAGCTCAGGATAATGTACAGTATTCTGTTTCCATTTGTCCGCCCACTTCACTATAAAAAAACACAAGCATTTAAACAAATCTGTCCAGATTTCAGTGTGTCAGGCTGCAGCTTGTAAAAAATATGCTGTATTAGCCTTTTAGTTGCTGATTTTTTTTCGAATTTCAGCAGGCACTGACAAAAGCCAATCTCTACAATTTTTGACATTCCTTTAAGTGATTTCCAAAGACATCTAGAGTTGCCCATGAAGACATGTCCCTGCTTCCATAATAAAGTCTTTCATATCTGCACCACTTCAGACTGGTGGGAGCTCCTCCTGTTTGATGAAGTGACAACAGGGATCAAAATCATTCTTTCATTTCCCTGGTACTTCTGTTGGCATTTATAGGCATTTGAAGATGGGGATAACATTGTTAACAGGCTTTCTTGCCTATGACGATGGGTCAGGTCCCCTTTAGGGTTGTTCTCAGGCCCAGACTTGTTGATCATTTCAATTTGTAGTACATGATCTCTGGCCAACATCCAACGTGAGACAGGAAGCTTTTCACTTCTAGGTGCAAGGCTGGTGCCACCTCTCTTACTTTCCAGCTAGGTCTTAGGACCTGCCTTTTGCACCCGGCTGCCTGTAGACAAGAACAGTGTTTGTCTTGCCCACCTCCAGACAGCTGAACCTGTTACTTGGTACGGTCCTGGCCTGCAGACCCAGGAGGACATTGGAGTTCTCTAGCTCGGGGTTGATATGAGCTACTGCATGCAGCAAGTGGCACTTCACTTGAAAATCACAGTAGCAGCCCACAGTGTCACTGCAGAGTCCTGCTGTTGTAGGATGAGTAGGGAATGTCTTGTCCAGCTTTTCAGACCTGTGTCTTCTTCGTTTCAGTGTTCCTTCACCAGTGGTTAGGCCTGTGCTGGCTCCATGCAGTGCCATCTACATCCAGATCCCTCGCTGCCCCAGTCCTCTCTGCAGGCCAGGCCAGATCCCCACTCTTGACATTCTCCTGAAGTAATTTAATAATTGGCTTTTTTTTTTTTCTTTTTCATTTTGAAATGAAAATAAAGAATTTTGTTAAATCTGTGTGCAGCACACATCAGTTAACAAGCTTGGGAACAGATTCTTCTGCAGGTGAGAAGGGCTGTAGCATCTCCAGCAATGGGCATTATCCCCAAGCACGTTCCACAGAGAATGTTTTCTTTGCATGGTGCTGCTGCATGGCATTTTCAAAGTGGGAAAGAAGGGGTGAAAGGAGCATGGCAGGGCCATGCTACACCAGCTCCTCTACTCAACATGTAAATAAGGCTTCCCAGCAGAGTGGTTCTTGGCATCTTGTAAGTGTGTGTTGAGTGGACAGGTGCATCGAGAACAGTCTGAAGGACAGATCTCAGAGGACTGTAATCAGCAGCTCAGGCTCTAGTTGGAGGCACATAGCTAGTGGTGTTCCCTGGGGATCATTACTGGGTCCAGTCTTGTTCGACATGTTCATCAGTGACCTGGATGAAGGGACAGAGTGCACACTCAGCCAGTTTGCTGATGTTACAAAACTGGAAGGAGCGGCTGACACACCAAAGCTGCATGAGACCTGGACAGGCTGGAGAGTTTGGTGGAGGGGAACGTCATGAAGTTCAACAATGGCAAGAGCAGGGTCCCGCACCAGGGGAGGAATAACCCCCTGCACCAGGACAGGTGAGCAGTTGATCTCCTGGGAAGCAGCCCCACAGAGAAGGACCTGGCAGTGCTGGCGGACATCAGGTTAACCATGAGCCAGCA
>JANHFX010013707.1:17579-32058 GCA_027560015.1 Chloroceryle amazona | reverse complement strand
TCCCCATTGCAGGGGAGGTGGCCGGGGCTCTGAGCACCCTGCTCTGGGTGCAGATGGCCCTGCTGCCTGCAGGGGGGTTGGACCAGATGACCCTGAAAGGTCCCTCCCCATCCAAACCGTGCTGTGAATATTATTTCTTAGTTGCCTGTCTGATATCCTTCGTGGAAGATGAAGTATTTTGGTAGCAGCTTTGTGTCTGTACCCTGTTTGCTTAATATCTGTCATAAAATGCTGTAGCTGGTACGGGCACAGGTAAAGTGGAGCTTGCGTTCAGCTCACCAGTAGCATGTTCTAAATGGGAAGCTGTTGTGTGTACATAATCCTATTAGGCAATATTTTTTTTCCCCTTTCTCTTCACAACAAAGCTTCTAGGTCTGTGGTGAAGTGTTTTGTGACACAGTTTTGAATGGGCCTTTTGCCCTGCTTTCAGTTCTTTAATGCAAGGAGCTTTACCGGGAAACAAGAATCTCTTTCTTCTCCGTCTGTGTTTATTCAGCTTGGGGCTGTGATGCTGAATATGCAGACAGACACACAAGTCAGATGATCTAAGATGTGTGATATCATAAGGTTTGCCATTTTGCACAAGAACGATTTAAAATCTGTATTGGACTTGTGAGCTCTGCATTTAATGTCTATGCCATCTGAATAGGTCTTAATCCTTTTGAAAAGAGAGATTTTTCTCTGGTTTCACACCCCCCTCACCCCCAAATTGTTCTAAAATAAATCTTCCTTGTGTTTTATTTAATCACATCTTTTGAAAGAGATGGTCAGATTGAAACAAGTATTTCTAAATGGCCTTTTGGTAAGAGGCTACATAGAAACAGAGCCTGATTCTGCAGACACAGCAGTGCTCAGTTCTTGCTCTCCCAGGTAACTCTGCCTTTGGCTTTGTAACATCATTGCCCAACACGGTCCAAATCTGCAGTGGTGTAGTTTCATTTGAGCACAATCCCCATCGGCTGAGGGCATCATTAGCTGTGCACTTAGTACCTGTGTTAAGAATCTCAAAGTGCATGAGCTCTTGCAGGATCAGATCAGGTTATTGGTATAGGTGACTTTTATTCCAGTAATTAGTCTGGTAGATGTTAAAATCTTGGGCTTTCGGTGGTTGCCTTTGAGATGTTTCTGTAAAGGGATGTGTGCAATCAGTTCTTGTATTATTAATAACTGAATTTGATGTATTCAACCTGAGAGAATACTGGACACTAAATCAGTGAAATCTGTGACAACACCTGATTTTCATCCACAGTGGTGGCAAAATCAGATTTTTTCAAGGCGTTTCACGCTTTGTCTTCTCCTTTATATATTTAGTCTTCTAAGAGACATGCTGAGCTGCTGTCACAAATTTTCCTAGCTGGTTTTCTGGTTAAGTTTTTTGTTGCCTGTATGATGCTGATCACGGAGCAAAGGCTTTTTCTGCCTGGAGGTGCCCCTAGGTGACTGGGGACTGGCCCCAAAGCAGAGGCTGGCTGAAGCAAATACGCTCACAGGTCCAGAATTTCATTTCACAACCCAAAGTATCATCAGAAACTGAAATAGCTGCTGGTTTAAGGTACCACGCAGGTCTGACTCTGCTCTCGTATAACCCCACGTTTAGGTTTTTCAGCTTTCAGGAGTACTTAGTGTTTTATCTTGAACGGAGGGCGAGAGCCAGATCCACCGCATCTGTTTGCAGGGTCTCAAACTTTTTTATTTTCTTTGTGCATGTGCAAGTGGCTTCAGCAGAGCTCAGCGATGGTGTTTGAAAGGCACCACGTGTACGCGCTGCACACTCCTGGCTGGGGGAAGTAGAGGAGCAAACACCACACACAGTGAGCTGTGGCTTGTACGAGTTTAGTACGGATTTTTATGTTGATTGGAAGCGCTGAGCAACATTTCTAAATCACACGATCCCATCCAGTGTCCCATCTCTTCTCTCCATCTTTGCTTTACTCCAGTATCACCAGCTTCAAAGCCTTGCAATATGTGATAGAGGCTTTGTAAAGCTCCTGGGCTGTTGGGCTGCTGTGGAGATGCTCGGTCTAATCTCCTTGTATTCTGTCTTTTTGATAAAGTTGTTAACTTTGAAGAACAACAACAAAAGATATAAAAAGATGCAGCCCTAAAGACCAGAAAGCAAAAATAAGACTTGAAGGATTCACAGAAATTTATAAATTTTTAACATGTTTTAGCTTTGTATTTATTGTTTAAACGGGTAATACAGAGGCACAGGTCTCTTGTGCCTTCTGCTCTCAGCAACAAATACTGGAGGCACCATTTGCAAATGTAGAGTCCTTGCGTGTGTCTTTCTAATGGAAATAAGACTCTGAAAAATGGTGAATTCCACCAGGGAAGTTGTCCCAACTGTCCCCACCACCACGGTGCTTTCAGTGTCTGCACGGGCACTGCTGGACACGAGAAGATGCAGCTGCTGAGGCAGATGTGGGCACAGCGCAGATGGGCTGGGGCAGCTCGGGTTCCTTGGGACTGAAGTAGGTGCATGCCTCTGTTCTGACATCTCCTGTAACAGGAGCCAGGGCACGCTAGGTGTGATCCTGGAAAACAAGCCACCACCCTTGGCAATCAGCAGGGAGGGTCCTGAGTCCCCAGGAGGAGGTGTAGAGAAATGCAAGGGGAGCCACACATCCTTCTGGCTCTTTAGCTTTGTCCTCACACCCTCAGCCCTCCAGTGGTATTTGTGGGGAGGGTCTGGATACAGGGACCCCCTTTGTCCTCCTGACAGACATTTGTGATACTGAACTCGGTCGGGAGGGGCTGCTGATTCTAATTTTTATTATTACCCTTTGCTTGGTTTGTTTTTTTTTCCTACAAAGCAATCGCCTCCTGTTTTGAAAATGCTTTGCTACTGTGGACGTGACCTGGTGGCACCTTTGCCTCTCAACAGAACCAGCTGGCTGCTCTGGGGCATGCTGAACCCCTGGCAGGTTGCTAACCTGTCATGAGACGGGGTGTTGTCTCCTGCTGTTCCAATTCAGCTGGGAGCTTTTTCAAAATTACCTGTGTTTTGCAGGAATACGGGTTTCGTAAGGGTGTCTTAACGGCGGTGGTTTCATAATGGTGCAAGCAGCACAGCGCTGGCTCTTGCTGAAACTGGTCCCAACAGCAGCTCGGGTCGTGGTGGCTGCAGGTTGGCCGCTGCCCGTAATCCTGTCTTCAGAGCGTGAAGCCAGCCATGAAGTGTCTTAATTAAAATACCCGTGTCTGGGAGACTTAATGGTTTTTGACAATAATAGAATTACTGGCAATAGCAAAAGTTCCTTGAAAAACAAGAACTGACGCTGCAGAATTGTCACGGTGCACGGCGTTGGGATGGGGCAGAGGTGCCCCTTGTATTTGTGACCCTTATTGTTCAGAACTTCTCACCGGTTGTTGTAGTCGAGGAACTGAAAGAACATCAGGTCTCCTCCTTAGGATTCATGAAACTGGGCAATGCCATGGCCAGCTCCCCAGCTCCAGTGGAACTGGATGGGTTTAGTGGCTGTAGAAGCTCGGGAAGTTGGTGTTACTGAGTTTCCTTTGAGTTTGGGATTTTTTTTTCTGTAGGTGGTCTTATCAAATCATTTTCCTCTCCAGTCAAAAGTCAGAACAGGAATCTTCCAGAGATGGAGATGTTTTTAAAATGAAAGGCTTGATTTTGTGAAAAGCTTAATGGGTATTTAGTTATGCTCTGGAGTAGTTCACTGAGCTTCAAGTAGGAATTAAAAGTAAGACGTGCTTGGAGCGAAAGTTGTCTCCGTGAAGGACTCTGCAGCCCAGTGGAAGCTGCTGCTGCTCCAGTGCTCCAGCTCCCCAGCAAGCATGGCAGGGATGGGATGGGATGGGATGGGATGTTTTCGGAGCTAAAGGAGGGTAGGGCTTTTTGTCTGTCTTTTTCATGACAGGGGTACAGAAAGTAGCTCCTGTTTTTACTGTATGTGTCCAGGGGAGAGGCGGCGTTTGGGGGAAATCCAAGGTTGGGAAGAGGAAGCAGCCGTTTCCTTCTTCCCACTTCCTCTTCGCTTCCCCATCCCTCCCCCATTGTTGGCTGGCAGAATGCTTTGGAGATTTGGGCCTAAGACTTATTTCATAGTGAGATATGGATTGGGAGACTGGGTGGGGGATACAACTACCTGTCACTTTCCTGACGTTCGCATTAAGTACGGAGCTAGAGGCAGAGCTGCTGAGGGGTGCCCTGCAGGGGCAGCCCGGCGGGGTTGGCAGCCTTTCCGTTGCCTCAGGAAACAGCAATTTGGTTGATGCAAAACAGCATCTCATCTACGAAGAGGAGAGATAATTTAGCATTCCCAGTTTCAGAGAGCTGATGCTCTGAATTGCTCGGAAAATGCCATCCTGTAGCATGAAAACGTGCATTTGGGGCTGCGTGAAGCAGAGCACACGCTGTTTGCCCACAAATGAACCTCAGCAGGTTCTTCAAACCACCATCACGTTCAGCTCCTCGCTCTTTCTGCAAATGCTTGCGGCAAATAACCATGAGAACTAAATTCACCGTGCTGCTTGATGAGAGAAGTAGGACAGCTCAGGGAATACGTGGTGATACACGATGAATATGTTGCTTTAGTGATGCCTTGCTACAGCATCACTCTGGCCAGACAGGCAGGAGGAGAGAAACCTCACTAAAGTGTTTGGACCACTTTGCAAAATCCTTTGAAATAGAATTTTTTTTTTTTTTCTGTACTCCACTGTCTTGCCTGGCAGAGGCAGAAAATCTTCTGTTCCTCCTGTGGTCACAGCCTGGAAGGAGCTGCTGGAAGAGATTCTAGAAAATAAAACTAAGGGGTAATAGAGATGAGACAACAGCGTGGCCACGCTTCATATGTTATCTGTGATGCCTGATGGAGCTTCTCTGAATAGAAGTGATTCCTTCTCCACTCTCCTTGTGATAGGGGAGTGCAATCCTACAAGCCAAAGAGGTCAGATAAGTGAATATTAACAAAATCTGCCATTTAGTTATTGCCAGAGCAGGCTCTGGGAGAAGTGGGTTGAATTTTCAATGGATTTTAAAAGAATTTTGCTTATGCAATCCTGTTCAACCTCCTCGCAGGACGGCACTGAGAAAGCTCATTCTATTTCCTATGCAAAGATTATAGCTTCGGAGGGGGGTGTTAAAGTTTTAGAGGCAGTTGCCGTCTTTCTTGTGGTCACAACAGCCAACTGTTACGTGTGGAGAAGAGGAGGGAAGCTGTGGCTAAGCCAGATTTTCCATCTGTCTGGAAACACGACCTTTAATGCTGTTAAGCCAAACCAGAGGAAACTCTGAGCTTTTGCACAGGAAGCAGAGTTTTTCAAAAGGGTAACATGTGCAAACAGTGGGAAATGTGAATTTTTTTCCCCAAGTATAAGTCTTCTACATCTGCAGATGGGTATATACGGATGTGTGCATGTAGAACATGAAAATAATAATAATTCCAAAGCGAAACATTGGCTTCAGGCAGATCAAAGTGCTCCGTTCACCACAAAATCCAAGGCTTTTTGATTTTGCTGAAGAGTAGTGGCTAAAACGAAAACAGATTTCTTGTTTGTTTTCTTTTCTCTTTGTTAATTGAGTCAAAAGCCTGCACCAAGAGCTAGCAGGAACCCCTGTCCTCTGGTGTTGTAGTCTCTGCTCCCCACTGCTGGAGCTGCTTGGCATTTTCAGCCTCAAGATTTTGCCCTTACAAGGTCCATTATTTTTCCTGTTACGTACCTAAGCGTGTCCCTTTGACCTGCTCGTTTCTGTCAGTGAAAACCTGGGTTTGGTTTAAGGGAAAGCAGGTCAGCCTTTCGACTGATGTTCAGATGCTGTTCTACAGTGTATTTCATTCACTCCAAGCAGTGCTTATTTCCACAAGTCACTTGCTGCCCTGAGCTAAGGCGATGCTTGCAGCCAGATAGCTCTAATTGGACACAGGGCACCTGGTGATTAAAAATAAGAAACATTATCACCAGTTATTGTATAACTGGCTTGAAACCACTGTATAATGATGGTACATTTGCCATCAGATTAGGTCATGAAGCAGCTTTGCTGCAGCTTGGAAAATTAGGATCAAAAATAGTACTCTGATTAAAACTTGAGCTTTTGAAAGCTCTTTGGAGAAGAAGGATGTGCAAAGGCAGATGTATGGGAGAAATTAAGCAGTCTGCATATGCACAGTTCTTGAATTTAAAGAGAATAATTGATTGAACCACTGTGCTAGCTCATTTCTCACAGCCAGCCTGTCCTAACAGAATTTAGTAAAACGTCAGAATGACCTGGGAGTAAGTTGCCTGAAATACAGACCATAATGGCTCGATGTATTAACATAGTGGGTTGAGCAGCTTCTGTGGCCGGGCAGTTGTTCTGCAATAGCAGTTGTTTTGTTTAGATTAATTAATTTAGCCTACATTTAAAATAAATTTAATACACTTTATCAAACATTTACCAGCAGCAAAATATTTTCTCTTTAAAGCAACATTTGCTTTCTGATATCATCAGGAATTCATCTCCTTCTGTCCCTCCCTTTGCTGCAGCGGTGCGAGTCCATCAACCTCTGGGCATCTTGCGAGTCCTGAGGTTCTGCTGGGCAGTTTTTAAAAACCAGGGATTAAAAAAAAAAAGAATGTTTGAACAGATAAAGAAAAGTAGTTCTCATTTTGCTGCTCGTGTGTTGCGTTCTTTCCATAGCATCAAGCAGAAAAGCATCAGTGTACTGGAGCTGTGCTGGCGGGTACTAAAGGCTGAATCTGGTCAGTGTGATGCCGAAAGGCTTGGGGACAGATGGGAGCTATGGGAGCAGCCTCCGGGGATGCAGGAACATCAGGTCTGATGAAATTTGAGGAATGTTTTGGGGCTGATCCGGTTAAGCACAGCAGGTCTTTTCCTCCCTCACAGAACACAGTAGGAGCTGATCACTAATTGGGTTTTTTCACTTCTGTGCTTGTTAGCGGCATCGATTCCCTTACCTGGCCGGCTGCAGGAGCCCTTCTGGTCTTGTGATCCAAGGGGTGGGTAGGTGGCTGGAGCAGCATTGTGTCTTTTGGTCACAGCGTGAGTTTATTGGCATAAATGAGACTGGTTTAAACCAATTATAAAGCTGTAGTTTGCAGGAGGTCTATGTGGGGGCTGACCTTTACTTCATTTAATCTTATTTTGGTGTCAGGATATTCTGTAGGTCTGCGAAGGTTAAGTTGTCTATGTTAAGGTTAAGTAGTCCATGCTTAGGTGAAGTTGTCCACGTTAAGGTGAAGTTGTCCACGGTAAGGTGAAGTTGTCCACTCTAAGGTGAAGTTGTCCATGTTAAGGTGAAGTTGTCCACGTTAAGGTGAAGTTGTCTATGTTGTTTCTCTGCACACCGAGCCTCCAGCTGTGGGCTGTTCTGCATGGAAGGTACCTCCGTTTGATAAGTCTTAAGAGTGTTCACTTTTTAAAACCTCATGCCCATCTTAGACAAAAATCAGTATCGTTTGGGTCGACATCTGTTCACCTGATCTCTGGCCCAAGCCCATTTTTGTTTACTGAAAGTGATGCCACGCTGAAGTAGGTGTCGCCTGCTGCCTGTGACATGGGCATGATTTGTGGTGTGATAAAGGGTCATGATAAAGCTGAATCCAGTTGCTGCCAGCTCCCCCTGTGACAGCTCCATTAGCTGGACATTTTCGAGGCATTTGCTCAGTTTTGGAGAGGAGCAAGGAGCAGAGAATTACAGGAGAACATGAAATCATCTGACACAAACAAGCAGTCTCAAATACGACGTACCCCAAGCTCAAATACAACGTACCCCACGCTCAGAGGTTAGCACGAAATTCAGGAAATTGCTGTGGGCTCAGCTGGAAAGCAACAGAAATGCTTCTGGCCATGAGCATGGTCCTGGCTAGCTGGGGCAGTCAAATTCCTGTGCTGAAAGGCTGATAGAAAGTGGTTCCTGATCAGCATGATAAATGGAATTTTGCATGATAATATGTTTACAGCAGGACAGATGTGCTAATAACACGTCCCCAAAAGACTTCAACTAAGCTATAAAAGAACCAAATCTCTGCTGAAAATGCTGGCAGCAGCGTAAGTTACAGCTGAGAATTGTCTTGTTTCATTTGAGTGAGGCAGTTGGCTATTAATGGCTCGCACTCTGTAGCACCAAAACAGCAGACTGTGCAAAATGTGTCAGTCTGGATAATATAGTCGTATATTAGCAATGCATCCTAATGGACATCCTCTAGTGCATAGGGAAGGGAAGAAGTGTTACAGTTAATTTCTAATGCTGTTTCATCTTTTAAATCAAAATACTTGCTTATGTGCCTTCAGGAAGAGAACTTATTTTTCTCATCTACAAATTGTTTGATGTAAGACAATGCCTGCAGTAAAAAAAAAAAAGAGAGAAAAGAGAAAAAAAAGCTCTTTCTGTGGTTATTGATTGAAATAGAGGATGACTAATTAGCTGTCTTGTTCCACTTATCTCTTCCACACTGGTGATCTGGGTGAAAATCTTACCCTTGTTTTTATGCGTACGAGAGATCCCACTGTTCTGCAGAGCTGTTCCAGAGCATCCACGTGCATAGAGGTGTGCATGGATATAATATAGAAGTGACCCCAAAAGCCATTAGAAGAAGTTATCAAGCCCATTTAAAAAAAAAACAATCAGAAGTAAAATGAAGTCCAAATGAGTGTGAGTGATTCTACTAGGTCTTGTGCTAGGTTTACAGTTAAATAAAGATCTTGGAGGTAACTAACCAAATTTAAAGCCCCGCTGGTCCAAACTGAATTACTTTTTGTGACATCCTAATTCATTTGCATTCCCAAAGTGTGTTTCATTTCATCTGCGGTAAGTTGAGCTGCCGACAGTATCCCAGAGGAGCGTGCCTCTAGCAGTCCTAACCCACATCCTTGCTCTGGCTGATTAATCTGTAAATCCTTCAAAATTTCTCTCCCATGCTGTTACATCAAAGCATCCTCAAGTAAAACATGTGAGCAGAATCCTGAAATGTGCTCCCTTGGGATGAGGAGGAGTCTTTGTGTGTTTCATTAGGCAATACTTTGGGGTGTTTTATGTGGAAACAGGCGGTTGACTTTCGAAAGAGTGCGAGGATGTGTTGGTTGTTAAGGCAGAGAGAGCTGACGGCTTGGCAAAGCTGCCTGGAGATGCTCTATAAAAATTGTCCTTGCATCCTTGTAACCTTTCATCAACCTAATTCATTGCTAACGAGCTGTAAGTTCATTGCAATTCATTGCAGAGCTTTAAAATTGTCACCGAGTCAGATGACAAAGTGGCTCGTTTGATGTTCTCAGGAAAAATAATCATCTGACTGATGCGGGACTGGGCAGTAGTGGATCTTTGAAAAAAGTCTTGGGCCACACGATTCTATAAAGGGTGCTGGTGGAACCGCAGCAGTTTTGAGAAGAGAAAGGAATGGGGAGACCAGAATAACAGAAATTCTTTGTTGGCTTATATGTGAGACCAGAATAACAGGCACTCTTTGCTAGCCTACACCCGCAGAGGCTTTATCCTTATGCCTGCTCACCCTCGGGAGATGGTAATGGGATTGATTTGTTCCAGCAGACAGGCAAAGCCTTAAATAGCAAATATACCCATTTCTGCAGTGGCTTAGTGCTTTTTCTTCCTAAAATCATCTAAAATGTGCATGTACATAAACAAATGAAACACCAGCAAGAAAAAATACCAAAAAAAAAGAGAAGTCCCAGCTAAAGAAGAGCTAAGTAACTTCTTGCATCTCTAGTTACAGCATTTGCCATCCAAAGGTCTCTTACTCTGCCGAAGGTTGTACTGGGCATAGCTACAGTTGTACCTTCAGCACTGCTCCTGACTGACCCTGGAAGTCATTCGGACTGAGTCAGGGCACGGCACCTCAGCTTTGAGAGGATTGACCACGGCGTTGGCTCTCATTGCTGTGCTGTGTGCTTTTGGGTTTTTCGGGTGCTGTGATTTGCTCCTGTTCTTCCCAAGCATTTTGAGACAGGGACCTGGGGCCGCCAGCTGACAGCTGGGAAGAGCTGGAAATGTAGAGTAGCATTTTAACACCCTTCTCAACGCTTTGTTAGCAAAGCTTAGGGCAATGCCTTTTGACAAGGGAGAGGTCCATCATCAAGTGCAGGGTTGTGGAAGCCGCCTCTGCTGAACCTCAGTCGTGGAGGATGGAGATCTTTTAACAAACTGCCCCTCCTGGGACTTTTTGCCCCCACCTCCCACGTGAAGTAATGTACAGGGTCATGAGAGGAAGTCTTATGAGGAGCGACTGAGTAGTCTGAAGAAAAGGAGGCTGAGGGGAGACCTTATTGCTCTCCACAGCCACCTGAAGGGGGGTTGCAGTGAGGTGGGGGTTGGTCTCTTCTCACAAGTCACACATGGCAGGACAAGAGGAAAAGGCATCAAGCTGGGCCAGGGGAGGTTTAGATTGAATGCAAGGAAAAACTCTACTGAAAGACTGGAACAGGCTGCCCAGGGAAGGGGCTGAAACACCATCCCTGGGTGTATTTAAAAGTCATCTGGACGTGCTGCTTACAGTGTAGTAGTGGCCCTGGTAGGGTTAGATAATAGTTGGACTTGATGATCGTGAACTGAGCGATTCTGTGATCGATTCTATGTATACACTCACCACAGGCAGCTTGTGTTTGCGTTAACAATCTGGTGGTGATGGTAGAGCTGGGTAACTCTGATCTTCCAGACTTCCCGTGAGGTAGGGTGTGAACCTGTCGGCAATGAATGATCGCTACCAGAAGATGGGTTGCAGCTATATTATGAATGATTGCTTTATCTATTTGTTTTCTTATATGCCTGTAGATTAGATCAGATCAAGCGCCCAAGAGGCATTTGAAGTGGGTCACGGTGACATTAGGAGTAGGTCATCCAATCTCTTCCCTTCTTCGTTGCATAATATGAATGCAACATATCTTTAGGGTGTGCTGGGGAGAGACTGAACATGTCAGGAGTCATCAGGGGAGTTACATGGTAAAAAAGCAGTAATCATTGTGCTTTAAGAGGGATGCTTCTCTTGCATCTACCTGAGCTGCTTCCTTGGGTTCTTCTGGCACAGCATGGCTGGATGTGGAGATGGTGAACACATCACTGACACGGGTGAACCCAGGCAGGAGAGCTCACCAAGTTCATAAATGTGAAATATGGGTCTTGTGCTGCTTTCTAATAATGCTGGTCTTAAAGCAGCCCTCTAAATTGTATTGTATTGGTCAGATTTGTCACGATGAGGTGCTTTTTATTGTTCAAATAAGACAAACTACCAGTGGACCCAGGCAAGCAGAGTGCGCTGGCAGCTTTCCTCACTTCTGGTGTGTTGCTGAATCTACTTTAGAAAAGAATACAGTAAAATACAGTTGAATACAGTAGAATAATAGAAAGAATAAGAATAGAATAGAATAGGAATAGAATAGCATAGGATATTTCAGTTGGAAAGGACTTGCAATGATCAGCTGTGCAACTGCCTGACCACTTCAGCACTGACCAAAAGTTAAAGGATGTTATTAAGGGCATTGTCCAAGTTTCTTGGAGGTTTTTGGGTTTTGTTTCAAAAAAAAAATAAATTGAAAACTGGTATCTTAGTACTGGGTATTTGCTGGCCAGCCCACTAGCTGGCACCCAGAAAAACTTACCCCTCTAATAATGAATTCGTTAGTAATCTTGAGTAGTAGGAGACTGTTTGGATTACCAAAATAAGCATTATTTCTGTACATCTGATAACCCAGCCCTTTGACGTTGTGTAGGGAATATAAGAATGTAACAAGCCATAATTTTGGGACCCTTTCAGGGCTTCCCACCCAGCTGTTTCTGGGGTGGCAGAGCAGCACATGTTCCCTATGTGAGTGAGTCGGGGTGGTGCCCTTGGAGGAGGTTGTTTGCAGTAGAGAGGAGGGGAGGTGCTTTCTGAGCCGATGGCCGTGTACACATTTGGGGAGGTATTGATCCCGGGAAAGGCAGTTCCCCAGCCTACGAATGTAGGCTGCATTTGCCAGGTCAATGAAAAGTTCATTAAGGGGACTGCTGGGTACTCTCTGTTGTGAAAACACACAGGGTAGCTTCTTGGCAAGCTTCTCTAAATAGTGGAGACTACTGAACCACCTTAACTGTGAGCAAATGATCCAGCCACACAACCAAATGTTACCAGTGTTAGGAGGATCCCCATAATATTTGCTTAGTGGGAGTGGGGAGGAGTCAGGGTTCCTCACGGGGCTCTGATCTCTTAAATGTCACCCTCTGAACCAGGATTAGTCTTTGTACGTGTACCTCTGATAAACTCTACCAGTGTGTTCACTTTGTAGCCAGTCTTTCACCCTGCAGATCATAAAAACTCAACGCTCGGAATGGGTAAACGGGTTTCTGAAAACATTAACATTTTTAATAGAGATGTGTGCCAGGAGAGAGCAACCTCAGCCTGGGAAGGTGCCAAGTGCTGTATGCCATGCTGAGCAGGGGGCATCAACAGAGAGAGAAGAAAATGATCTGCTACCACCTATCAACCCCAGTGCCTGCTAATAGGAAGTTCCCATTCCCGGTCACGGTGGCAGGGATGGAGGGAAAGAGGAGGTAGTTTGCTTTTCCCAGAGCAGTTACGCTGGTTGGGTCCAGGATGTGTCCCTAGAGAGAAGAGCAGGGCTTAAGTTAAGGGGAGGTTTAGGTTGGTATTAGGAAAAAATGTCTTTACTGAGAGAGTGGAACAGGCTGCCCAGGGAGGGGGTGGAGTCACCACCTTACATAGGGGACTTTCTTTTTTCCATCAAAAGAACTTTATTCAGGCAATTCACAGTGGTTTTTGTAGCAATGAGATTTATTAAGTGCCTGTTCAGATCTCTTGCAAGTCTGATGCTAAGATGTGGGCTTGGAGACTGTTTTCCCAGATAGCACGTGTGCATCCGGAGACGAGACAGGGATTCGAGGCTGGGCTGTAGGTAACCTAAAAAATACCACAAATGAAATGAAGGGAGACAAACAGGAAAAGGCAGCAGTTCTAATTGAGCAGTTATGTATGTAGGCTAGAATTAAAGTTGTTTTCTTTTTCAGATGACCTAGTGCATGTATGTGTTTCCACGTGTTATGGTATCTACTGTGCACAGCTTTGACTTGCAAGTGGGTTTCTTAGTTGATTCTAGAACTTTGGCTGCTCTGAAATAGAACATGATGGGATTTGATACTTCAAAACCTGATCCTGCAGTGTGGGTCCCTTGAGTAGTATCCTCAGGTTAAGAGCTGATTCTTCGTGTCTTCTCTTAGGAATAGGTATTCTTAGCATGTGACTTTTAAGGAGCAACGTTGCTTGTAGACAGACTTAAATATTCATCCTTCTTCAACGCACAGAGGTTGTCAGGCAGAAAAAAGACTCTGAAGAATATGTTAGATTAATGCTGATCAAACACAGGTTATCACGGCGTGGGTTTTACTGTAGAAAAATGACCAAATAATTCAGATACATAATGGATAATTTCTCTGTTCTTTACAGTGCTATTGTATCAGCTTAGGCAAGCATCCTTGTTTCTGTAAGGACGGATGATTAATCTTGTTTACTTCTTTGCTAATTTTGAGCTTTATTAAAATAAAGCTGATGCCCATTGATGTCTTACCGTGATGATGTGTGTTAGGTTATGAGGTAATGGATGCTCTGAAGGTACAGCTGTGGCAGTGTTCGGATGTACCCCAAATAAATCACCGCTCACAAGCCTTCTGAAAGCTAGCACATTGCTGCACGGCAAAGTGAAGACAGTGAATCTGTAAATCACTGCTTACAGGTAATAGAGGAGGTAGATTTTAAGTGCTTTGGGATCTGTGAGAGTGCTGCTGTCTCTAGGTGAATCTTGCTGAATCGCAGCAGTGTCTCCTCATTGTGGCTTGGGTCGAGCCAGCGGTAGGAGGATTGGGTGCAGAGGGAAGATGGTGGGTTTCAAATAAGGTCCATCTGAGGTGAATTTGGAATCCAGCTGGGGAGGGTGAAAAATGAAAGGGCCCCCAGAATGAACCACATCTGGTGACTGTTCTTCCATTCTTCAAGACTCAACCCCGTTTTCTTCCTTCGCTAGCGATTTCATATCGTTGCCTAATTCAGAATGCCTTTCCTCCCAGAATCACATCTTCTAGGAAGACAAATAATTAATATACCGAGCTGAATTGTGCAAGATGCTAAAGAGAACCCCCAAACCCAGTTCTACCATACCTTCTGTTTTCCTGCACACATGCAGATACACATTCATACCACCCAAATGCTTTGTCAGTGAACAGCTCGCTTCTGGGCAGTTCTAGTGTACGTGCCCCATCTCTTCACAGTGCTGGTTACTCCTGATTTTGTATTTGATATAACCAGACCCAGATGATCCCTCTGGGACATGGGGACAGAGCCACATTAGAATTTTTGGGGCCATTTCAAGGATCACGTGTGTAAAGCCATGTAAGGAGTGGATATTAGGAAACGTAACTTCCCTTGAAAGGGTTACCAAATGTTGGAATGGGCTGCCCAGGGCAGCAGTGGAGTCGCCATCCCTGGAGGCATTTAAATGGCACAGGGACCTGGTGCTCAG
>JANHFX010013706.1:50140-62206 GCA_027560015.1 Chloroceryle amazona | reverse complement strand
TGGAGTCACCATCCCTGGAGGTTATTTCAGAAACAGGTAGACCTGGTGCTTCAGGACATGCTCTAGTGGCAGGCATCTAGGAGGTTATTTTGCGGTTTTGAAGTCATGTTTGATCAGGGTATTTAGGTGTCTTTTTGTTATGGGTATGGTTGGATATGGAGGTCCTTTCCAACCATGAATATTTGTGATTCTGTGATAAGCAAATGTTTTCAGATTTCTGTGGAAGGACCTCTGTGCAGATGCTTGTTCACATGCAGACAGCACCATGACATATCCATTTCTCTTTGAACCAAACTGGCTGATCTCCAATTAAAGTGGTAAATCAGTGGCCTGATCAGTGGGTATGCTGATTTTGGCTGGGATATAGTTAATTTTCTTCATCATATTTGGTATTGGGTTATGTTTTGGACTTGTGCTAAAAACAGTGTTGATAATATAGAATCACAGAAATGTCTGTGTTGCAAGGGACCTCTTGAGGTCATCTGGTCCAAACCCCCTGCTGAGAACGGGGACATCTTCAACTAAAGCATATTGCTCAGAGCCTCACCAAGTCTCACCTTGAATGTCTCCAGGGATAGGGCCTCAACTACATCCCTGGGCAACCTGTTCCAGTGTTCTACCACCCTCCTTCCTTACATCCAATTTATATCCACCCTTTTCTAATTTAAAACCATTGCCCCTCATCCTTTCACTCCAGGCCTTTGTAACCAGGCCCTCTCCAGTCTTTTTGTAAGCTCCCTTCAGGTACTGGAAGGTGGCTGTTGGGTCTCCCTGGAGCCTTCTCAAGGCTGAACAATCTCAGCTCCCTCAGCCTGTCCTCGTAGGAGAGGTGTTCCAGCCTACTGATCATCTTTGCAGCCCTCCTCTGGACCTGCTCCATCAGGTCCCTGTCCTTCCTGTTCTGAGGGTTCCAGAGCTGGACGCAGTATTCCAGGTGAGGTCTCACCAGCCTTTTCTGCTTCTCATGACACCCCACCAGTGAGTAGGCTGGGGATGCACAAGAAATTGAGAGGGGACACAGCTGGGACAGCTGACCCCAGCTGATGAAAGGGATATTCCATACCATACCATATTATGGCATGCTCAGCAATATAAAGATGGCGGAAGAAGAAGGAAAGAGACGTTATTTGGAGTGATGGCGCTTGTCTTCCCAAGTAACCAGTACAGGTGATGAAGCACTGCTTTCCTTGAGATGGATGAACACCTGCCTGACAATGGTAATTAGTGCATTAAATTCCTTCTTTTGCTTTGCTTGTGCATGCAGCTTTTGCTTTAGCTATTAAAGTGTCTTTATCTCAATTAATGAGTTTTCTCACTTTTACTCATCTGCTTTTCTCCCCCAACCCACTGGTGGGCAGAGGGAACGAGTGAGTGAGTGGTGGCATGGGGCTTATTTGCCAGGTGGGCTTAAACTATGTGATAGAGTTAAGTGTTGCATTAAGTGGTGTTCAAAACCAAAGCTATTTTGGTTCCCAAAGATCCATGTATTTCCTAATGGGATTTGAAAAACTGAAATCAATGCAAATAATACCTTTAACAAATCGTAGCGCATATGAAAATTTCATTAAATATAAAAAAGTAATTTTTGAAGCCTTATCATTTTATAAAATCCAGCTTATAGCAGTTAAGTGGTTAGATGAGCCTCACCTGCACAATCTGTAACAATGTCTGATATTTACATATGTATTTTTAAAGTCCTTATGAAGTACTCTAGCTGTAAGCCTCCTCTTTCTCTCATGCCTTCATATACATGTTAAATGATAAAAGAACCTCTGGACATTATAGGGTAAAATACATTCATTCATGCAACAGTACTAGTCATGTTAGCCACAAATACATGCATTATGTTAGATCTCAGTGACTTTTTCCGTAAAAAAAAAAGTCCCACAGTGCCAAGCTCTTACAAATACCAAAGAGAAAACATGTCTGCCTGAAGATTTACATTCAAGTATGCTTTGTAAGTGAATTAACTCTAAATGTGATTATGCATTCACTGAAATAATAAGAGTCCATGGATTTCAATGAACTTAGTGCAGGTATTTTGCATGAGCTATATAATTATATCTAATGTATTTTATGTAGATTTAATTGAAATGACCACCACAACAGCCTATTTTAAAAAATCCAAATCATGGTGGGTTTCAACTTGCAGGCTACAGTTCATATGCAGTGGGATGTATTTCTAATGATTGCTGTATTTTTCACAGAATCACAGAAATTCTGAGGCTAGAATAGACCAATAGATGATCTATTCATCAAGTCCAGCCTATGACCCAACACCCTGACATCAGCTAGACCATGGCACTAAGTGCAGCATTCAATCTTTCCTTAAACACCTCCAGGGATGGCAACTCCACCACCTCCCTGGGCAGTCCATTCCAGTGTCTAATCACCCTTTCCATGGGGAAGTGCTTCCTAATATCCAACCTAAACCTCCCCTGGAGCAGCTTCAGTCCATGCCGTCTCATCCTGTCACTCGTTGCCTGGGGGAAGAGCCCGACCCCCATCTGACTACGATTTCCTTTCAGGTAGTTGTAGAGAGTGATGATGTTCCCCCTGAGTCTTCACTTCTCAGGCTGAACAACCCCAGCTCCCTCAGCCTCTCCTCATAAGACTCTCCCTCCAGTCCCTTCCCCAGCCTCATCCCTCTCCTCTGGACCCACTCCAGCACCTCAATATCCTTCTGGAAGTGAGGGGCCCAGAACTGCACACAGTACTTGAGGTGAGGCCTCAGCAGTGCCAAGTACAGGAGGAAAATGACATCCCTGCTTCTGCTGGCCACACTATTCCTGATACAAGCCAAGATGCCTTCCATGCCACCCAGGCACACGGCTGACTCATGTTCAGATAGTAATCAACCAATACTCTTAGGTCCCTCTCTGCCAGGCCGCTCTCCAGCCACTATAATAAACAGAAAATGAACAAGCCATTATAATTATTGAAATATTAAAACTAGAGTAAGTTGGGAATTTTCTGACAGAACGGTATTCAAACTGTGAATATAGTCTTTAGAGAGCTTTGGTCTCAAGGATCCTCTTTTGCATTAATCATCCTTACTACTTACTCTTTAATGAAGGTAATGAGAGAGAAGAGCTTCAAGAAGCTTGCTAGACCTTGAGAAGAAGTCTTTGAACACATACTTTACATGTACAGATTGTGTCAAGTATTGACTCCACATGCCAATTCAATTGCATACTTAGCTGGAGACCAATTATCAGTGACAGTCTGGTCTGATTCCTTTTCCTACTGGTGTCACAGAACCACAGAATATTTTGGGTTAGAAGGGACCTTTAAAGGCCATCTAATCCAACCCCCCTGCAATAAGCAGGGGGACACCTTCAACTACATGAAGTTGCTCAGAGCTTCTTCCAACCTGAACTTGGATTTTTCCAGGGAGAAGGCACCTACCACCTCTCTGGGCAACCTGTGCCAGTGTTTCACCACCCTCATCATAAATATTTTCTTCCTTATACCTAGTCAGAATCTACCTTCTTTTCGTTTAAAACCTTTACCCTTTGTTCTATTACAACAGGCCTTACTGCTTTTTAGAGGGTTATTTGCAGGCTGAGAGTCTGTTTATAGGACAGGAACGTGCTCTGCATCTAATCTTTCCCATCTTTGGAAATCCCCTTCCCGCACCCTGATAAAGCACACTTCCAGCAAACAGAATCCCACACACTTGGTTTGACTTTTGTCTCACTCTTATCTTTATCCCTGACAAGAGGACAATGTTTTATGGCTTTGCATTCTTTTACTTTTATTATTCTGGGAACATAAACTATCTGTAACTTTTACAAAAATGAAGGAGTAGCCAAAGTAGTTCAGTTTAATAAGATATGAGGTCTGAATAACTTTTCATGTGTCTCACAGTGGTAGATCACTTTAAGTTACAGGAGAATAAAGATCCCTTTCTCACAATGATTCATTCACAGAAATAAATTTCAGCACTCCTCACACTAAAATTCCTTCTGAACTACAAACTTTTTGTCCAACAAAGCCTTTCACAGATACAACAAAGAACATCTGTGCTTCTTTTTCTTGACAGTCACAAGATACAAGACAGAAACCAGAAATTATGGTATCACAACCAAAAAATGTGTCTCTATACTATGGGAAAAACTTCAGGCCTAAATGCCTTCCTATCTCCATCTCCCACTCCAATATCATATCAGAACTGATACAGGACTTCTTCTGTACTGTTTTCCGTCTTCACAATTGACAAAGGATCTGTCACAACAGAATGTGTCTCATGTAAATGATCTAGACCCTGTGTACCCATGCAGATACATGATCTGTCTATCTCACAAGTGACCTGGACCCCTTCCTCATTAGAAGGCTCCTACAAGCCTGGTAATATACCCTCTGATGACTGCCCCAGCAGCTAAGATAGATAATGGCTGTGTGGATATTTAGGGAATTTCTATCTTCTACCAATGAGCCTAAGGACATGTATCTCCTTTCTACGTTGAAACCTGTGATTTCTTGAGTGAATTGAACCTAAGTTTTGCACTTTGGTACAAGTTCTCCAACCACTAGCAGTTGTAACAAAGAAGATGAACAAGTCCAGAAGTTAGTGAACTGCTAAACCACAGGGGAAGGCCTGGTACATCTCAAGATATTAGGGTGCCTAGTATAGATCCAACTCAGCTACTTGCACTCCAAAGAGAAGTCAATGTTTCTTAGAAAGACACAGCTGGTCTAATCTCTCTTATTGGCTAATTCTATACAATTTGTGCTTTACAAGAGCCTGTCTCAGCAGGCTAAAGAAACAGCCTCGATACCAAACACTGGAGTCTGAACCTTCCTGCTGAGACAGATGTATCCAGATAGGCACTCCTGAATGTGTCCCACACTGACACTAGCAGAGTAAAAGATAGAATTACGATTTAATTTTCCCCTTATCCTTGTTACCAAATACTTTATGTCTCTTATGTGAATCTTCTCAGCTCCTTCAGCCCGTTTCATTTTTTAAGGACAGAACCACAGTAAACTTCATTTCCCACAGGTTTTTTGCTTTTGTTCCCTCCCACCACTCTTGCCTTCACTCCCAGCTGTTGGAAGCCTTTACTAGACCATTTATAGCCAGAAGAAAAATGGTACGTCATAGAATGGAGATACATGCCATCTATCCACAGGCATCCCACAGACTGGGAAAAACAGCAGGTGCCTCTTTGGTTCTGGTGGAGAGACCATGAGTTTTTTAGTCTCAGAAAAACACTGAAAGCATTCATAGACAGCTTCCCTCTGCTGCAGAATCTAGAGGGCTTAGAAAATGACAGTACCTTTCTTCTTTTAAAGTCATGCACATGTCATAACACTACAATTACTTCTGCATATGTTGCTTCTTGCTAAACAGTTGACTGGATGACAGCATCTATGTTTTGCAGTTGTGTTCACAAATCAGAAACTCCATGCAATGGAGTCCACTCTAGAAGTTAACATGGAAATGTCTGACTGCAGGCAAATATATTTGAAACTAAGAGTATAAACAGGGAGATAACAATGTGGGCAAGGTGCCAAAAACTAATAAAAGCATTCATGCGTCTCTGTGAAACCTCTGTCCCCATAATCTTACAGCTACAGTTTTTTATTGCTTTCAGTGCACAACATACTTTTCTATCCGGACCTGTGGGAAGAAAATTCATGTTTTCTGAAAGAAAAAAATTGAGGTGCAAGTCAGTCATAGTTTTGCTCATATAACAAGATCATTTGCCAGGTATAAAATAATCTTCATGGAAAGAATCTTCTTCAAATAATTGTACAATTAGAAAACATGGGAAACTACTTAACATATATATTTATAACCTTTAAAAAATGTTCCTTACCAAACTATCAATTAAAATGTGGCTTTAAGAGAAAAAGACAAAGGCTTCTCACAAACATGAAAGTACAACGTTCATTATTATCTTAAACAATAAACATAGGCTGCAGTTCTGTACACATCAGGGAAAACTGAGAGAACAAATACTTTTTATCTGCACATTTCAGTTGCTTTCAGAAATTTTAAGAGAAAGGAAAAATCTAATAACTGCATTCAAATTAAATGTGTGCCAGCTTTAAAAAGTATGAACTTTCATTAAAAGTTTTATGTGAGAGGAGCTATAAAAGCTTGTGTATACACCTAAATTTCAGAAACTGAATTGTGGTAATGGTTTCACTGTTCGGATTTTCCACTTAAGTCTAATTTTGACCTTTCCTGAAATATTTATAAGTATTCCCTTTCCACCCACAAAATATTTTATGGGGAAAAAAAAAATAAAATAATGGCTTTACTAGGTCTTTTTTTTTTTTTCATCGTATTTATTAAAGATAAGTAGATACAGAGAACTCAGAATTGCCAACTGTTCATTGGAAATGGTATGCTCCACAACTGCACACTGCAAAGCTTGCATTGCATAGTTTTCCCTTCGAAGTTTTCTTTGACCACATGCCTAAAAGTGACCTTAGTTCATACAAACGCTTTCCAGTGACTTCTCAATACCTGATTTTACTGCAGAGTAAGACAGCTGTATCTCAAATAAAGACAACTCCTGAAACTCAGACAATGGGAATTTGAAGAAATTCACCAAGCTTTGCTAATCTGTCTTGTTATTTGGGATCTAATTCTTGGAGCACTACTGGCTGTCCCAACTCTCTGCATTTCTTCATCTCACCTCCTAACAAGACACAATTCCTTTGTCACACAGAGGGTACCAGGATACCATTGTAATTTAGCAAATAAAAGGAGGAATATTTGAAGGGCTAGGGAACAACTCATATAAATATAATACTCTGCTACTGTGTCTATATACCAGACAATGGAACAATGCTATGGTATAGGCCTGGGCACTAGGACTATATTGCCTGCTTTGTTAAACTGTTAAAACAATCCTGGCATGTGTGGGCCTGGGCCTGGACCAACTCACAGTCTCCCAAACCATTCCCAGGAGTTTGCCCACACTTTGGGATGATTTCCACTATGTAACATTGATATACCCATACCATTTTTGCTGAGAGACTAAAGAGATTTTAATATTATAAACCTAGTGAGACTATAACAACTGGCTTCCTGGCCTGTGAATATTTCTGACAATATAGTTACTATTTCACATAAAGCCTAAGAGGACAACATCGGAGACATCCATGAAGACCAGGTGATGAACTGATTGAAAACAGACCTACAGAGAAGGACCTGGGGATACTGTTGGACGGAAAATTGGATATGAGCCAGCTATGTGTGCTTGCAGCCCTGAAAGCCAACTTTACCCTGGGGCTACATCAAAAGAAATGTGGCCAGCAGGTCAAGGGAGGTGATTCTCCCCAGCTATTCCATTCTGTTGAGACCCCACCTACTACATCCAGCTCTGGAGTCCTCAGTACAGCAAAGACATGCACCTGTTGGAGTGGATCCAGAGGAGGGCTACGAAAAAGATCAGAGGGCTGGAACACCTCTCCTTTGAAGAAAGGCTGAGACAGCTGGGGTTCAGCCTAGAGAAGAAAAGGCTCCAGGAAGACCCTATTTCAGGATTTCAACATATAAAGGGCATGGGGGGTGGGGTGGTGCGGCTTATAAGAAAGACAGAAAGACTTTTTTAGCAATGCTTGTACTGACTGGACAAAGGCCAACAGTTTTAAACTGAAGGAGGGTAGATTTAGATTGGATATAAGGAAGTATTTTTTTTACAGGTTGCCCAGAGAAGTTCTAGGTGTCCCAGACCTTTAAATGTCCCATCCAACCCAAACAATTCTATGTGTATATCATTCCCTGCAGGAGATTTTCAGCTTCTATCTAATTGCTCCCCAGGTTAAGTAGTTTCTTGCCTTTAGGGACATATAAGCAGCCTCACATCCTAAAAATATTAAAGGATTTCTAGTTACAGTTTGTCTAGCTTATAAAATTAAAAGTTTTGCTTTATCAGAGTATATTCCTTCATGAGACAAGAAAGAATTCAAAAGACCTCTCAACCTTTTATTAGATAAAGATTCTTCAATTTATCTTTGTAAAAAAAGAATGCTTGCTAAATTCTTGTACCACTCTTCCTTGTCTCTTTGCAATATGCAGGCAGCAATTTTAAACAATGAATGCTAGAAATGAATAATGACTTCCAGTGATAATGCCACAAATGCCAAAGATGGTAATTTTAATTAGACTTTTCATTCTGCAATTTATATGCTCAGATTCACATTTGTTTCCTACTAAAATTCTCCCCATGAACTGAGGTTCAGCTTATTATCTACCCTGTGTTCTGAATTATTTTCTTGATCCCCACTCATTAGGAGCTAATTCAATGCCCATTAAGTGTATGGGGTTTTTTTTATATTTTTTTTTCATAATTTATATAGGGTCCAGAATGCAAATTCACAGCCTAAGACATAAATGAATTTGGGGTCATTTTCTTATGTTCTGTAAATTTTTCTTAAGCCTTTGAAAGATGATAAATCATTAAGCAATGTTAGCAGTTAATTTATTAATTAATTAATATGGTAAATTTAGAAAAATGGAGCTTTTTATACCAAAAGATGTAGAAGAAGCATACTGCAAAAAGGTTGATAGAGTCATTAATTTGCTTTCTTGAGAAGTACAATTAACAATAGGGTGGTGAGGGTGGAGAGAGACTGAAACAGGTTGCACAAAAAAGTTGTGAATGCCCCTTCCTTGGAAGTGATCAAGGTCAGATTGGATGGGGCTTTGGCCAACTTGATCTAGTGAAAGGTGTCTATTTAGCAAGATGGGGTTTGGTCTGTTCTACAAAGGAGCTAATGATAGCTGTGCCAGAGGAGGTTTAGGGTGGATATTAGGAAAAATTTCTTCCCCAAAAGGGCTGTAAAGATCTGGAACAGGCTGCACAGGGAAGACTCCCCATCCATGGAGGTTTTTAAAAGACATACAGATATGGTGCTAAGGACATGGTTTAGTGGTGGCCTGGCAGTGCTGGGTTAATGGTTGGACTTGTTGACCTTAAAGGTCTCTTCCAACCAAAACAATTCTATGATTCTAATCTATTATTCTATGATTCTGTGATTCATAGCAACACGGTACTTTCTCAACATGGTTACTGGGACATTAATGCCCATTGTCATTTCCATTTGACAAATGTCACCTCTAGACATAAAATTCTATAATTCTGTATGGGCTTTTTCGGCTCTTTTAATTCCTTGTGTTTGTTCATTTCTCTTCCTTTAGTTTGTTTCAGTACGTAAGTTTCAGATGCTTTACCTCTTATGTAATTGATAAAAAAGCTTTCTGTTGATGTGTAACCCCTGTAGATCTAGCCTGTTGTTTTACAAATAACATCGCAGAACACTGGCATCAGAAATTATGCTTTTTATTGTCAAAAGATGGAAATTATTTGACTGAAAGAAGCTGATGCATTATCAAATATTCTGCTCATTGGCTATGAGCAACATTTTTGAAGGGAAAAGAATGTTCAACTATTATTTCATCTGCCAGTTATTGCAAAATAATAAAATCTGCCTCTTTCCTGTGGTCCATCCTTAGGACATATGTCTCATGGAAATGCTAGGCACTGCCTTGCACACCTTCAAAGTAATTTAAAATATAAGTAATTTGAATCTTTTTTTTTTCTCGTAAGTTAGTTTGGATACCACACTGTCATACAGCTTATATAGACCACAGCACAAAATTTATTGCTGTATTTTGTTTTCTATAGGGCCCTACGATCCATTAATCTCATCAATCTTACCATAGAGCTGTAGTAGTCAATCACTGACCAAAGGCCAATATCTACTATGTCAGCTATAATGTGTATGTCAGTCCTGATATTCAAGAGTACTGAATTCCAAAAGCTCAAGTAGAAAGTAGATAATCACAAACCTTGTAAAAGTAAGCTAAGAAATCTCCAAATACTAATTAAAAAAAAAAAAAAGGTAAAAAAAAAAAGGTCTGTATTAACTAGCCATAAGGGAAAAGGTCTGTGCTGCACTGAAGAACTGAAGGAGGAGATTATTTAAAAGTAGTTCTTATGTTATACATTAATTGAAACTTCAACATAATGTAGAAGTAGGATTTTTATGGTATATTGTGTTACACTTAAGATCTTCTTACAGGCAAAATGCCAAGAAAAGAATTTACTGTTAGCCTAATTAAAATCTTAACAGCCAAATCAAAACTATAACAAATATTATTATTAATCCAGTTACAATGATACTAGCTTTTATTGCTCTAATTATTTAGTTATTATAGGAAAAACTCAATGTAGCTAAATCCATTATACATTAACTTCTGAGTAACAATCTATTTTCTCCAATGATGCACATCCTATCCATGCTCCTCTGGTTCCTAAGGATAACAGATTCAGCCTCACACAAGAATAGGGGGAAGGGGAGGTTATGGTGCATTGTCAACATTCCAAGTCCTTTACCAGGAGAAGGTATGTGATGGTGATTGTCAGTGTTCCCTCCCCTTTAGTCTTGGGTCTAGATAAGGTTGCTTTTTACACATTTTCATTTCTGTGTGCTCATTTGCTCTTTTAAAAAATGAGTTCACCTCTACAATCAATCTGTGGAAGAGCTCTCTGGCTGCTGTCTGTCTGGAGTTCTGTAAGGCCTTTGACTCAGTCTCCCACAACATCCTTCTCTCCAATTCAGAGACATATGGATTTGATGGGTGGACTGTTCAGTGGATAACGGATAGTGTCAATGGCCACATCCAGAGGGTAATTGTCAACAGCTCGATGTCCAGAATGGAGATCAATAACAAATGGTGTCCCTCAGGGGTACTGGTACTAGTGATGTTTAATATCTTCATCAGTGACATAGACGGTGGGATCAAGTGCAGCCTCAGTAAGCTTTCAGATGACACCAAGCTACGTGGTGTAGTTGACATGCCAGAGGGACAGGATGCCATACAGAGGGATCAGGACAAACTTGAGAAGTGGGACCATGTGAACCTCATGAGGTTCTACAAGGCCAGATACAAGGTCCTGCAGCTGAGTTGGGGCAATTCTTATTATCAATATAGACTGGGGTATGAAGGGATTGAGAGCATCTCTGCAGAGAAGGACTTGGAGGTACTGTGGGATGAAAAGCTGGACATGAGCTGGCAGCGTGCACATCCAGAAGGCCAACAGTACCCTATGGTGCACAGAAAAAGTGAGGTCAAAGGAGGTGATCTGCCACTCTGCCATGGTGACACTTTACTGCCTTCCAGTACTTACAGGGGGCCTATAAGAAAGGGGAACAACCTTTTTAGTAAGGCCTGTTGTGACAGAACGTGGGATAAAAGTTTTAAACTAAAGGAGGGAAGATTTTAGACTAGATATAACACATCTTTTACAATGAGGATGGTGAAACACTGGAACAGGTTGCCCAGAGAAGTGGTAGATGCCCCACCATTGGAAACATTCTAGGTCACACTGGATGGGACTCTGAACAACCTGATTTAGTTGAAGATGTCCCTGCTCACTGCAGAGAGGTTGGGCTTTTAAAGGCCCCTTCCAACCCAAACCATTCTATGATGCTAGAATTCCATTCTATCTCCACCCATTATCTACTAATTCATAGAAATTAAGTCCCAGTTGCTTTGTTACTGAGTGGCTTCACAGCCACAGTTTGTTAGGTCTTTAGCATGAACAAGATTGAGAGAGCTAAGCTGAAACAAGTCAGGCAACACCGACTGCTGGAGAGTTGTTCTCACAACTAACACAAGCTCAGTACACAAACCAAAATGTATCCTGAAAGCCCATAGGTCAATACAAATTCTGTAGCCTTTTCCTAGTAACAAAAAAATCATTATTTCCAATTGTATTTAATAAAAACATATTCCTGTATTATAAGATTTCCAAAGATTTTTCTATCAGAGTTGTAGTTGAGCTTTCAAATTACTTTTATACTCCTTTCAAATAAGAAAATTAAAACTGTCTTTGGTCAAATGGATTCTGATTTGCACAACTTAGATCAATTCATCTCGATAAGATGCAGCACAATCACTTTATATTTGCACTTTTATAATTTTCAGCAAAATTTATTTTTTATATAAAGTTTTATAAGTCATTTGTTATTAATTCAGTTTTCTGAAGAAAGAAAGAAAGAAAGAAAGAAAGAAAGAAAGAAAGAAAGAAAGAAAGA
>JANHFX010013706.1:34128-49955 GCA_027560015.1 Chloroceryle amazona | reverse complement strand
AAAAAAAAAAAAAAAAAAAAAAAAAAAAAAAAAAAAAAAAAAAAAAAAAAAAAAAAAAAAAAAAAAAAAAAAAAGGAGAGAGGGGGGGGGGGGGGAGGGGGAAGGGAAAGGGGAAGGGGAAGGGGAAGAGGGGGAAGGGGAAGGGGAAGGAAAGCTGCCTTCTAGAGAATGAAGGAAAGATGCTACCAGGAAAAGGAAAAAAGTACGGCTTGCATTTAATTCATATTCCAGGTTTAAAATAAAAAGTAAATGGTTTCCTATAACATAAGAGAGACCATTCCTGTTGACTGACACATTGTTGTAACTAGAATATATTGCTGAGTAAAAAACAATCTCTGTTCTTGTCCAGTTCTAAAATTTATAGAGCATTGCAATCCAGCCTCTATAAAATCACAAATACTGACCGATGATTTACTTCCTATATTCACAAAACACAGGAAAAGGTTAACCTTAATTGTTGGTTTATTATGCTATTAACTGTATTTTAGTTTGTTTTCTGAATTCTATTATATATGCATTATACCTGAGCTAAAGAGATAATTGTGCTTTAGAAATACCATAAAACAACCTCTAATTCTGTTAATAATTAACTTGCTACTTGGTTTAGTTTTCGAATGTGTTTGTTTGTTTATTTATTTAGTGCACGTGGCTGAAGTGTCAGAGTTCAAGTACCTGATAGAGACAAATATTAAGTGAAGTACACTTGTTCAAAAGATAATTTTATTTAGCATCTTCAAGCAGGGCATAATTAAGTTACTCTGTCATACAAAATGATAGAGGCTTAAATAAGTAACAGCTGGTTACCCCAATGGCTGTACAACTACAGGGTAGCTTTTTGGCAGGAAAAGCTGTGCAAACACAATCAATATATTATGCTAATGGGAACACTGTAATGTGCAAGGAAGCAGCTAAAATGGAATGACAAAAAGAAAAACAAACAATCAAACAAGTCCCTTCATCCCTTAGTATGCATTTCAATTGTAATTTGTGAACAAAAATCTTATAATGGCTGTACTCAAGTACCAGCCTCCTCTAGAAATGTCTGTTGAGCCCATTCCTTTTCTAAGAATAAGTTTGATGACAGAAGGATGGATCCACTGATGGTTTCTCCCTTGACTTCCATTAATTTACACTGAATTGCTCCCAGTGGTGAATTGACAATAACATATAATCTAATAAAAATATTTTTTCATTAATTGTCTCTCTGATCATCTAGAAAAATAAATTGATTAAACTCCAGTAGAAGTGGCCAACATTAGACTTAAAAATATGTACATTATAAATGTATTTCCTTCCTGTTATACTAATCTCTAAAGATTTCACTTAAGTGTTTACTTGTCTTGGTGTCAGTCTGATTTGGTTTTGTTCTGTAATTCTTTGTGACACTGCTTCAGTGGAGTTTTTCTGTCTGATTTCATTCATTGCAGAAGGCCACTGTGAATTCCCTACCTAGCTCTGGAGAACCATAAGCTCCCACCAACCTGAACTGGATTTTGTAATCATGTACCAGGTGCAGTGCAGAGTGGATGCTGCTTGCTATACCTGGTATGATTTGCATTGCATCAAACCCACAGCCTTTTCAAAATCCACTCCAAAAGGACCTTCAAACCAGGACTTTTCAAAACAAGTTTTTTCAATTAAGACTTTTGAAAGAACCTGTACTGCTTAGCAGTCTTGGCCAAGAATCATAATCTCAATTGCCTAAAAGAGAAGCAGAGGACAGGGATTTCAGAGGGAGGAGATAACAACCTCGAAAAGTTTGACAGAGTAGAAACTGAAGGAGGAAAACCATCTTAAGAGCAGTTATCTTAAAAACTGTTGGAGGATCTAGGAATACTGAGAGGAGTCTCTAACATACTTTTTCCCTTGTATTTTTCCCATGCAATTATAACCCACACTACTGCTGAAATGCTGGTGAACCATCAAGCACACGCAAAAAATCATCATCTTAGGCAAAAGTCTAATACGAACAGTAACAAAATAAAAAATCTCAGGCCATATATGCACACAATCTATATCGGGAAGTGCACACACAGAATGCAGAGCAACTGTTCCTGCTCCACAGAGTTTATTATCTAATTTTACATAAGTAATGTCAAAAATATATCAAATAGCTGAAGACACTGATTTGGTAGAAACTATGAAATTACAAGCAATTTAGCAAGCAGAACTTTGCTTTGGGACATTTCATGTCCCTCTGTGATGGCACATGATTGCTGTATAAGCCTGGCCAGATTCATCTCTGCTGGCTACCAATGATATTTTTATTGGGTTCTAGTTAAGTGGCTTTGCATGCTCTGAATTTCACTTCGGTTGCCTTTCTCTGAGCTCATATTAATGAATATATGCAAAATCTCAGCTCTTTTTCCCTCAGTGTTTGTGCACCTCTAATCTCAAATGACCTGAGTACTCCAGTTCAGAAGATAAAGGGAAGGAATACCACCTCTTTTAGGCGATGCAGGATGTCTGTCCAGGTGCAGGTTTATCAAGAGTAAAAACAGGTATGTCAGGGCAAACATGGCTTCATTTCTCCCATTAATTTAACTCCACAGCATAGCCTTGTGAAGTGTCATGACTTTAGTTTGCTCTTTTGTCTCCCTATGACCCACTTTTTGACACATTTTCATTACATTACCAGTCTCCGCTTGCTCAATAGCTCCATCTATCAGATACAGCAGATCTTTATGCCCAGCAAGCATTTGTGTCTATCAAATAAAGGTCATGCATGGAAAGAGAGGCAGGGGCATATTCTTAATCTGAATAAAGATCTTCACCAGGGCATTTGTTTAGTGCTCCAGGACTAGTGTCAACCCCCACACATGGTAGTTCCTCCAGGCAAAGGTAGGACTGTTTTATGACCCCATCTGCATCCTGTGCCATGTGCAAAAGCCTGTCGTGTGACAAAGCACATCATATGTTACATAATTTCAGGGTAACCATACTTCTTTTCAAAACCAATCCTGCCTTTCCACTACATGCATACTTCAATCCACTTGTACGTCCTGTGACCCAAATTGCCTCATTTCCTTTGGATGCATGTATCCTTATTTTACATACAATGTCCTATGGTGGCATGGAGTTCTGATCCTTCATCATCTGAACCAGTATCTGTCCAGAGTCCTACAGCTCCCATTTAAAGTGCATACCTGAATTTCCTTTGTGTGGAAACTTCACTGTGTGAGGGATAAAATGGGAAAATAGTGATCTCCAAAACATAGGCAAAAAATGTCTGACTTGGCACTTGACAGGGATCCAGGTACCTGGGTAAGTAGCATTTCATAATGCTTCTCAGCCTCCAGGACAATGTAATCAATTTGATTACCAAGGTATTTACTTACACCATCAAGAAGACCACAGAGCGGTTTCAACGTGGCTGAGCTAACTGTTCCCCAAACGCCTAATTTATCTTTAAAGTTTCTCTGTGACCTACAGACTCTTCACAGTTTCTTCAGCAGGTATATTTATGACCTGACATGAACACTATATTTATGTGAAAACTTGGATAAGCCTTAAATTTCTTCTTTGTCTACCTGGAGGATTCTCGTGGCAAGGTAGGACTTTGCTGACTTGAACAGAAATTTGCAGAATAAAAATATCTTAGAGGACCATCTCTGAGGTATCTATCTCAGGAGGGGATCTTAAAAGAGAAACTTATTGTAGAGAAGTGATGACATATGTAGCCCCCTTCCAATCCTTCTCCATGCCTAAATACAAACCCTCTTTCTATTTTTCACCTTCTTTTTTGCTCTCTCTGTGTTCATGGTGAATGTCACTTATTGGAACTATTCTGCCACTTTGGGGTTTGTTTTGTTTTTACTTCAGCTGCAATCCCCTCTGGTGAGGTTTCAGTTAGTTTCTCCTGGATAATAATACAGTGTAGTCCTTCTACAATTCTTACATATCATTACTGACAACTCTTTCTGTATTGCACCCTGACCATCTACTACAATGTCATCACAGGTAATACTGCATCTTTACTAGATTCAGCATGAGAATCTCTCTGATGTCACCATCCATCCTCCACTTTCCCTCTGTCATTCCTAACTGTCAAGTATTTTAAACCTGAAATAAAACCGAACATGATAACTTTTCTGGGGGCAATAACAGAAGGTAGGAACTTACGTGTAGAAGATATGCAGCAGCAGATGTGTCTAAATTCTTGCAGAAGCAGCACCATGGAGAGCTTGTGACTGATTTGGATTTGATTTATGTTACTCTCCCAAATGCAGTTAATCCTAGAAGGTGAATCTAGCACACTGGGATGTTCAGGTACTCATCTGTTCTTGCTATGGTAACACTATACAGAGAAGACAAGCCGGTGCCTTTCCCTTAGAGATCTGGAATGCTTCCTATATAGTCACTGTTATCATCCAGCCACAGAAAAAGAGATTTGTTGTCAGCATGAAAAGATACTGTCTACAAAGGCAGAACAGCCCTAGATTTAAACAGAATGTGAAGCATAGCTACCAAGAGATTTGTTTTCTTCTGTTTAGATTTGAACTCTAAACTTGAGAATATGCTGGTCTGAGCCATGAAAAGATGATGTAAAGTCATCTCTTAACTTTGTTTAAAAGTTAAAAAAAGCTGATTGTTTAAAAGTTTAAAAGCTGATCTGCTGTGTTATAAAATGGTGTCAGCGTTGGTGCTGAGAGGGAAATGACTTGTCCCTTTGCTGAGTGTTCTCAGTGTCAAAAAGAAGTTTTTCTACCAGATTAAGAAATAATTTTTTTTCTAAAACTGAAGATCCCCCAAAATATATAAAAATCCAAATTAGTTCAGCTGAAGATTTTGGTTTCATTATTTCCCAAAAGATTTAGCTTCATTTATAAGTATAGTTAAGGTTGGAGGTGACCCAAAGTGAGATGGACCTGCCTGCACACAAACCTAAATGGTTTTCAGCTCTTAAAGTTGTTCTTAAAATTGAGTGCTACCCAATTACTTACAGGAAAATGAAGGAAGAAAAGTTGTCCCCACAAACCATATAATAGTAGGAGTGATAATTAGGCGGTGTTATACCACAAGTCCCATAATAGCAGTAATAATAAAGTTTTGCTAAATTATCTTTCATAAAAAATGAGAAATGTTACTAAACTATCTAATTTTATTTTTTTTTTCCTTTCTTTTGCTCTGTGGTATACTCGACATCTTGACCTTCCTTGTTCTGTCTTCTTGAACTAAATAAAGAAGCCTGAGACAGGGACGATATTTTAATTTGCTTTCATGTGTGCCAATTTGCATATTATGGATATTTAATTACCCTAAATAATAATGGTATCTGTAACAAATTAGTATTCATAGTGAAATGATAAAATACAGTGAAACCTGGGTAAAGTACATGGGATTCAGAACAGTTCAAGTAATAGTCTGTATTTTATATGCTATATTTTACTTCCCTACCTTATGCATATTAAGGGGTTCTATTCATAAAGTCATTTTATACATGTCAATTATTAATATAAAGCCTTTTCATTAATGCTGTGTTTTCAGTGCTGAAAGCCAACCCACAATTCAACAGATTGCATATTTTTAAGATGTTGCCAATGTTTTAAAGAGAAAATCCCTTTGGTTTACATTCCCATATATTCAGATTGTTGTTGCACATCTGCTGTAATGATTAAATAGGACATTCCATCTCTGGAGGAAAACCAATTCAATTAAGTGAAAGAACTAAAAGGTAGTTTTCCTTCCTCTTAAAATAAATTAAAAAAAACCCACTTCTGTTTTTACTACTTCTACACTGTAATTAATACCTGTTATTGTATAACAAAATGACAAAGAGCGGTTGCATGCCAAAAGGAACATGACCACACCATTACTAGTTATTAAATACTGATTTTCTGTCAAAAAAAAATTAAGAACCATCACTAGAATTATTACTTATGGTTCCAATACATCTAAATAAAGGGACTAACAAATCTTGGGTTTTTAAAGTAATGAGATGACCTATTTGCTTCTCTTTCAGTGACCGTGATTCTATGTGCTGGAATACAGTCTGCAACCTGAAAAATAGTCGTCAGACAAAAAAGTCAACTTTTTTGATTCCCTTAATGGCTTTCTTGGGATATTCCACATTAAATGCTTTATCTTACCAGATCACCCAGTTTTTCAATGCAAAATTGAATGCTTTTCTAAACCAAAAAGCCTCTTTCACTAGCCAGTCTTCTGGGGCCCTGCTGTCAAATCCCCTTGATGTATGCCAAGAAGAAATGCTCTCCTGCCAGCACAATGACATCACCTCACTGAATGACAGATGCAAAACTAACATTAGCTTTCCTCTATTGGCATAACCAGACATTGGGGCTTTGCCAGTGTAACTATGTTAGTCAGCTTCAATATGTGAGTGGGTCTGTGGTTTGGTTTTTTTTTAGTTTCTCTCCTGGCTTTGTTGGTAAGTCCCTGGAGACATGGCCTAAGAATGTTACTATTAATGACCAAAATGGCAGATGACAATAACTTCCATCCATGAGGTATTTAACTTACTAAAATACACCCAATGATCAAAAAAGTACCCTTGAGGACCACAGACGTTCAGTTTATTTCATTAGAAACAAAAGGCTCATTGGAAATATTTCTTCTAGCTGTTTGACCAGATACTCCAAGCAGTAGCAGCCTTTACCCGAAGTTTTTCCTGTGTTGGAATATTCACAGATTTATTCTGCAATGCAGGCATTATATCTTATAATATTTTATAAGGTGTAGTTCACATTACAGCTTGTTCCTCTCTTCTCTAGCTGTCCATGTAGAACCTCCACTTCTACATAAAAGTTGTCTGAAACTGGATGCCAAACAATTTTTATTTTTTTTTAATTTGTGGTGGAATTGAGATTAATAGGTCTTATCATAAGTTAATTCTAAGTACTTTTGGCATACAACTACATATATTGTCCAGACTTTATTCTATCTGGCAGAACTTCACCAATCTCTATGTTAGCCTGACAGATCTTACTGTATTTCCTCCTATCATTCCTATAAACCTGCAGAACTAAGTTGTTGTTGCTCGTGTTTTACCAGTGGTTAGTAAATCTGGCCTGTATTGCAGGCATCTACAATATCGATTTTCTGAAAGGAAGGTGATGTTTGTTTCATGCTTTGCAAATCAGCATGAACAGCAAACAAAGAATGAACAAGAAGCAATAAGATGTATGTTGTTATTTTATTCATTATTTAGCTTTATAGCTGTATAAATAATCTGGCCTGGAGTAGGAAAAGTCCAGTCAAATTTAACATGCCACTGTTTTCATGCAGTAGTGGTTTGTGTAAATTGTGTTTATGAGAGGTTATAATACTATAAGGAAATATTTTGGGTGGAACAGATGACCCACGACAACTCTAAATTATACTACTGGTGTAACACTGCTAATAAACCCATCATCTTCCATCTATAGAGCTTCACTAAGAGACAAGTTAATGTATAGTGCATGATAAAACAAATATGAAAAGCTCAGCCCTGTTATTTAACAGCTACACTAATCCTCTAATAGCCCAAAGTGATCCTAACTGCTGTCTCCCTGCTGAGCCTTTTAGAATAAACTCTTAGCTCAGGTCACTTCCTTTGTTTCCCTGTGTCCTACCTTGTAACCTCGTCTGCCTTCATCCCTGAAAGCATTCTTGGTTTTTTATTACCTGACAGGTTGCCTACATGACTGACATAGTATTCTGCCTTCACTGCCTTCCCTGATTGGATGACCTAATTTTTGCCAACAGGAGCACTGAATGAAGTAAATATTCATACCCTGAGATTATTCAAGTGAAGGCCATTAAAAATAATTTCTTAGCCTTCCCCACAGCTTCTCTCCTCATCCCCACAACAATATTTTTTGCCTTTTTTGCATGACTTCTAATTTTGGCTGTAAATACGAACTCTGGAGTTTGAATTAGATGTGTTCCTCCCTTCTGAAGGCAAAATGAGAATGAAATCTAAATCAGATACAATGTTTAGCAAATCTTGCGAAGCCTTTCTCTTGTTATTTTCTTACCAATTAGTTGCTATTTCTACCACTTTCTCAACCTTCCTTTACTAGCGCTGCTCACACTGGTAACTGGCAGCCCCTGGCTTTCACTCCTTGGCTATGTCCAAGGCATGTTTGAGGGCTATTAAAAGTTCCCATGGGTTCTTTGCCCTCAAATATTGAGCTCTTCTACTATACTTTTGAGAAAAGAGGTAGTATGCAATCTTTCTCTTCACAAGTAATTTTTCTGTTCTCATACATACATGACCCTTGTTTTTCCTCATTCGATGTGGCATATATTTTGCTTGACAAATACAGATATTTTGCAGTAATCTCCTTTTCTTATCCATAATACTGATAGTCTTCCTCCACTTCCACGAAAATGCAAGATCTACCAAAAAAAAATGGCTATGCCAAAGAGGGGCTGAATGCCTATTTTAGTCTCCATGTATATTTTCCAAGCCAAACTAGAGTTTCTGCAGATGTAACAGAAATGCAAGAAAACAGGGAGAAGCGCTTACAGAATCACAAGTCAAATCACATAAACAGAATCATAAATATATTATTCCACTGTTTACTCAGCTCTAAACCTGACACTTAACAAGAAATGTTTAGCCACATGAGACAGGAAATTGCATCTTCTCACTTATCCGCATTCATGCTCCGTCTCTTGCATTTGATTTGTGCCAGATTAGCAGAAGAGAGTGAGGGATGAGGCTAAATTGTTCCTCCCTGTGCAGAGGGAATGCAGAGGTCTCCCAACAGCAAGTGGCTTTCCTCACCATATGTGTTTCTTCATCTTGGCCCAG
Source organism: Chloroceryle amazona (assembly GCA_027560015.1). Taxonomy (NCBI): domain Eukaryota; kingdom Metazoa; phylum Chordata; class Aves; order Coraciiformes; family Cerylidae; genus Chloroceryle; species Chloroceryle amazona. The sequence goes on along the minus strand of JANHFX010013706.1, from coordinate 41,197 downwards.
CAGGGCAGGAAAATGAATTTGAGGATTTCCAACACCATACACATTATGTAAGCCTTAGTTGCAGTGCCTTGATCCATTTTTGTTTTCAGTGGCTTATTCACATGCATTTCACAGAGAGTGGCTAAGCCCAGAAGTTAGAAAAGGTTTAGCATCTGTTGCAAGATCTATGAAATTTGAGTTAAAATTGTTACATGAGGGTGAAATTCAGGTTAGTGCTTTACATATAATCATGTGGTTTTGTGTATATGCAGTCATCAGTTTCCAGGGTAGTCCAAAATCGGCCTTGATATTCTCAGGGCTAATAAAACAATGGACTAATTTTAGACAATAGACTCAGCTGAGACAAACTGATAATGTATTTGGCTAATTGTCAAAGAATTTCTTGAAGCAGGGGTTTTGGACAACAAGGTTGATGCTCCAAGCAGGTCCTGCTGCCACAGGGCAATTAATAGGCACTATTTGTATGTTGTTCCTATAGAAGCAGAAAGGGTAATGCAGGACAGTCTTCTGTAAATAGATGGAGACAGCTGAGGGTGCTTTGTACATAGCTCAAGATAATAATGGGAAAACTTTATGCAGTTGCTACAGAGGTAAACTCAGAAAAAAAACAGTTCAGGGCGTCTCATCCAAACTAGCTGAAAATGCCACTGCAAGGACCCAGACAGTGACAGACCATTCGGTTTGAGAGATTCAATTTTCACACAAGCATTACTTTATGCAACATATTTCAGAAAACTATGGGATTTTTTAAAAATCAATCTGTGTGTGAACATTTCCACACGCGAGACATACAGCTCTGAAGGACATTTTCTTTAATGAGATTTATGATGTCATAATCTCACTTGCCAACATATGACCTCCCTTCAAGAATTAACATTTCAGATGCAGCACTTAAAGCTGTTTCTTTAAATGTTGGATGTTCATGTCTGTACTGTTTTCTCAGGTTAATTAAGCACAGGTGAAGTCATGACCGTCCTTCCTTCCTGCCTGTGCTGCGTTCCCATTACAAGGATACACGGTATCGCTACTACAAGGGATACGGTGAGGAAATCCCCAGTTTTGTTGGCAGTTCTTCGGGAAATACAATTCAACCAATGCTCTTGATATTAGGTAATGTGCACTGCCTTCTGAAAAAAAAATGGACTGCTGGTCAGACAGTGTGATGCATTTTACCCTCATATCCCAATCCAAGCAAAATCAAGCTGCACCATTAGCAGATACTGAACCTCATAAATCTTACCATTGCAATAGTGAGTATGCAACATATTCTTTACTACTGTTTTCATGAGTGTGCAAACAGAATTTCTTAGAACAGAGGAGATCTAAGGTAGTCCATAGTTTAAAATGTTTTCCTGAAGTATTTCTATGCTAATATATCTCTGCATCACTCCACTTTTAAAAAAGAAAATGTAGTTTGTAGGGGGATGAAAAGACCTTTCACATTTTATTGACAAAATTTATAATGCAATTAAATGCTTGGAATAGTGTTTATTTTTTCCCTAAGCTATTGACAAAGTTGATTCAGACATTTCATAGAATCATAGAATGTTTTAGACTGGAAGGGACCTCTAGAGGTCATCTGATCCAACCTCCCTACACAGGTAGGGACATCTCTACCTAGGGCAGGTTGCTCAGAGCCCCATCAAGCCTGACCTTGAATGACTCCAGGGATGGGGCCTCCACCACCACTCTGGGCAGCCCATTCCAGTTGTCTATCACCCTCAGATTAAAGAACTTTTTTCTAATATCCAGTCTAAACCTACCTTTTCCCAACATAAAACCATTGCTCCTTGTCCTGTCGTTACAAACCCTTTTGAATAGACCTTCATGTAGGCCACCTTCAAGTACTGGAAGGTCACTGTAAGGTCCCTCTGGAGCCTTCACCTCTCCAGGATGAACAGCCCCAGCTCTCTCAGCCTGTCTTCATACGAGAGATGCTCCATTCCCCTGATCATTTTTTTGGCCCTCCTCTGGACTTGCTCCAATATCTGTACATCCTTCTTGTGCTGGGGGCTCCAGAACTGGACACAGTATTCCAGGGGAGGTCTCACCAAGGCAGAGTAGAGGGGCAGAATCACCTCTCTCAATCTGCTGGCCACACTTCTTTTGATGCAGCCCAGGATGTGATTTGCCTTCTGGGCTGTGATTGTACTTTGGTGGCTCATATCCAGAGATAATCTACATAATAGATTTAAGGCCTTCTCCCACAGTTTAAGACTCTAATTTATATCATATTAGATGATCTTTATCACTTAACAGAACCAAGTAACAGAAACAAAGTATTCAGTTGTGTCCAGAGTAAAGAAATATACCCATTGTATTTGCAGGTTTATGTTTCAGGCTGCTAATAATTTACAAATGATGCCACAAAGAATTTCCCATCTGCCACAAGCCACACAGTACTTTCACATCAGAAGAGGCACCTTGTAGATTAGGAACCTCCTCTAAATGAAGAGGCACTTTTTGAACTCTTGGTGCCACAACAGTTATGTCAGATCAGGAAATTTCACCAACTGCATAAAACATAAAAGCTCCCACTAGGATGAATATTCATACATTATGTATTTGAAAAGTGTTAAACACTGTGGTTTGCATTACTGGATGAAAGCATCTTGGAGTAATCACAAATAATTGAGTGACACAAGCATTTGGTGTCTCCACTTAAAAAGTATGCTGTTGTTACGCAAGCGGAAAATCACAGCATGTTTGCCAAGGCACATTTTCTTAGCTGCAGAGAATACAAATTTCAGACTTTCCAGAATGAAGAAATGGCAAAATGAAGATGTGATTCTAAATGAAGAAATGTTCTCCGTTTTCCATAAGCAGAACTACCTAAAGAAGGAGGGGGATGGGTTGTTTGTTTTTACTATCTTATTTTTTGCATGGCATGACTGAGCAGATCTCTCACATTAAGCAGAGCTGCAAACAAATAGATGAGGAACAAAATTCAAAAGCCTAAACATCTTAAAAGGATATCAGGAGCTCAGAGATGCTAACTAAAGTGCCATATAAAGGTAAAATATTTGAAAGAAAAAAAGTGACAAAAAAAGAAACAAAACCACCCAGTTTATACCCTTTTACTAAAAATAGCTATTTTATTTTTTTTAAATATATAATACTAAATTAAAAATACTTTGTTTTCTAAACGTTTAAGACTGTAAAATTTACCAGATTAGATCAGAAGTGTGATCCACGTGGTCAAACATCCTGTTTTAGCATGTGGCCAAAGCAAGGTGCTTTAAAGGAAGGTATAAAAGAGACCCAGTCACAGGAAAAACTACTCTCATTAAGATGTTATCATCATAATTAATCATTAGAGACTGTATTAAGCCCTAAAGTATGATATTTTCTGAAAAACTGTTTCAAGCATTAGCAAATGCAACCATATGCCATTGCTATCCTTATCATCTAATTACTTTTGAATATTGTTAGATTCTTGGTCTCTGTCAGACCTGTGTTCAGGCTTATCCACGGATCTGTATTTATAACTTACAATTTATAATTGTTTCAGGACCTACATCCACACTTTTGTGGGTGTATAAAACAGAGTTTAGCCTCTCACTCCCCTGCTTTCAGGTGTTATGTATATTATTAAATACATACCTCTTGGATAGACAAAAATTCCTACCACATTAGAAACCTTACGAAGTTCAGTACAGCTGAGGACCCATTCTGTATTTTTACATTCAGGTACATCTGGACATTTGATCATGAAGCTGTAGCTATTTGGGAATGTAGGCTTATAACTGCCTGCAAGTGTCAGACAGAGCTGTGGGCCAATGAGTAGCTGCCTTGGCCATCAGTGTATTTGTGGAGGACTTCACTGAAATCCGCATGGAATCATCAATAAAAAAAGACTATTGTCATACTCTTTAATGCCACTGTCAGATTCAAGGACAACGATAATTTCAGTGGGGATATCCTAAGATATCCTTTTTCTCCTGGGAAAGGAGATGTGCATTTTTTCTATGTTAGTCATCAGTTTCCATTTACAAGTAATCCTATCCGAAGGTTGTGTTTCCCCTAAGGCTACTGTTGAATATTATGTACAACACTGCCATGAAGGAAGGGCAAGAGACAGTGAAGTTAAATCAAAGATGTATCTTTTTCATCTGGCTTGGCAAATAAGCCATCTAAAAATTGGTTGGGATTGAGCCAAATACTTTTTTGTTGTTGTTTTGCTCATAGAAAACACAGTCAATGCACACCGTTTTTTAAATAATTAATATTTTATTTATCGGTGTATCATATATATTCTCTTCAGGCCCTTGAAAGAAAAGCAAATTAAATCAGAGATATCAGAGACAGAACAGATGGTGGCATCCTTTTACTTCATAACTGTTGTTAGATATTGTTGTTTTACCTCATAAATGTTCTTCAGAATGGAAGGACTTTGACTGTATTTCCCAGAATAGTAGCTTCATGATCTTGTTACAGAGCATCCTGGAATTATAATTTGCCATACCTTCAAATGGAACTTTTTAATATGAATGAACAATTAAAAGATTTACTGAAACTGGATTCCCAGCTTTCTCTTCGTTATCAGTCTCTTGCTAGTATGTTCCTTGGCACAATAAGCTCCTTTGCAAAGTATCACTCTGAGAGACAATGCTCAGGAGTAGCTCACAGATAAATTCAATGATAATTTCCAAAGGCAATATGGACAAAGCTTTGACAAATATTCCTCTCCCCATTTTATACAGTTCCTATCCTGTTAGGAAATGAATTCACAAATCTGACACATTGTCATGGTAAAGGACCCATATTACAGGGCGAGATTTCTCTTACACAAAGATATCTCATATGCTATGTGCCCTCAAATTATTTCAGTCACTTAGATCTGAAGAAAATGCACAAAAAAAGTAACAAGTATGTCTCAGGTCCACAGATGTACCACAAGGGACCCAGAAGAAATATATTTTTAAGTGCCCTTTTGTACAGATGTAGATATTGAGTTTTTTATTCCTGCTTAGCTCAATACTAAAGATGTAGCAAATAAGTCTTGTACATCAAAGACCTTCCTTGATTTTTTTAATTATTATTATTTTTTTATGATTTTTTCCCTTTTTTGTTATAGATAATACTTCCTTTCTCTACAAAGATTTCGTACTAGCAATTGTCTTACACAAAGTTCATCTCTCTAGACCAAGTGATCAACACTGCCTTTTCAGAGTATGCTGCATCCCGGAGGACACAACATTCCCCAGAAAGATTGTTCGCTACATCTGAGTCTTACTGTGAAAAGTTTTATACTGATCTTAAAAAGCAATGGGAAGAATTAGGCCTGCTATACTCATTAATTTAGATTTGCTCTTCCACGTAACCTGTGGTGGGATACCTGTAGCTCATCTTCAGACACCCGTATTTCTGTGAAAGGTAGCCCCAACTCAGAAAATTCCACCTGACCTTTCAGTAAGTACCATAACTGTATGAAAGCTTCATTGGTCATGTAACAGTGTTGCAGCTGCAGAGACACAGGCAGTGACTGACCATGCTGTAGGGACACACTAAGGTCCACGTTTATAAGTAATGTCTCCGGGTATTTTCCTCGAGTGCTCCTCTCAAAGGTACTTCAAGCTGCTCAAAGTGCTATGCAGAAGTAGTTCCTCTGATCATTTTAGGACTCATATATTCTATCTTGCTTTGCATGTAGCCATACTTATCATACGACTTCACTGGAACATGGCAACCTCCTACAGCATTGGATAATTCTTTTTTCTTAGGAAAAAAAGATCATCCAAAGCATTAATAAGCTTATCAGAGGTTTCTGTCAACACTGTATCATAAGAGATCATGCATACCTTACCCACTTCCTTCAGAATTCATAGCATATGACGTCTCTTATGCAGCTAGTCAATCTCTCTCTTCTCTTATGCTTCATTTTACGGTTTTTCATATCCAAAATGTTAGCTTGAATAGCATGTATATGCAAGAAAGTACACAAAGTGGTATTTTCTGCACCATTTACAGAGAGTTTTCTTTTGTATCTTTGTCAACTTGCACAGACTTTATTCTGAGGAAAACATAAAAATTAAAATACTATAAAAATTAACTGAAAGCAGAAATAGGAAAATCGGACAAATTATCTGATGTGGCGTCATCAAATAACCCAGTACTAATCCAGTAGATGTGGCTGTTTTCCGCCTTTGAAATGTCCTGTTTGCCATTAAATGGTACATAATCAAAAGGAACTCCACACTTCTTATTAATAAATTCAGTTTTTATAGTTCGTGTGCTGACCTGCTCCATTTCACTTCTCGGTATCAAAACAATTACAGTATCTTGCTGAATCCCCAGAATTGTATGCTTGGACACTGTCAGGCAGTTTGACTAAATTGTAGGTCCCTTGCAACTGAAATCTCCTCTCCTCTCCTCTCCTTCTCCTTCTCCTTCTCCTTCTCCTTCTTCTCCTTCTTCTCCTTCTTCTCCTTCTGTCGGATCATGGAATCAAATGTAGCTTTAAGTAATGTTTCTATATAACTCCTCTGCATGCCTTGGGTATGCAAGTATGTCTTCAAACACATAGATTTTCTCTTAAACTCAAGAAACAAACCTTGCATCCACACAGAAAACTTTTAATTAAACTTAAATTTGTACTTGCAGGAATACTGGAAACAGAGTTGAAGACCACTGACCTGGCACTATATCATGAAAAATAATCAGGATCTGTGTACAAAGAAGCAATGTTTTCTGTATAGTGATCATGTGAAAATCTGTCCAAACAGTGATCAATCCATCAGGATAACGATTCCAACACATATCCTACCCACCTCAACATTACAAGTGACCCAAACATAATTTGCTGAGATTTTCTTCACTACTCCCCCATATAATTTTCTACCCATTATCAGTTAATTTCTCCTCATCTGCATACTCAAAGGAAAGAAACTACAGGAATAAAAAGGTAAGCCATTACTAACAATTTCTCCCTATGCACAGTCCTAGAAGATCTCTCATGACAATCTGACAGTCTTTAGCTAGTTGTTTATCCTCATGTCCTGGTTTGGGTGAAAACAGGACTAATTCTGTTCAGTGATTTTACTTTTCAGTTCAGTACTTCTAATTAACA
>JANHFX010013706.1:0-26106 GCA_027560015.1 Chloroceryle amazona | reverse complement strand
GGCCTGAAAGCTGGGTAGAAATGCTTTGGTAACTTTTTTTAATGCAAGTCTAGTATTACAATTAACAGACTTTTTTCAGTTTAAGAAAGTTTGAATGGTTTAAATTGTGTGAAATTATTGTCTTTCAATAAAAAAACTCTGTTTCCAAACTTCTATTTAATCTCAAAAAGATAGAAAAGGTTGAAACTGAAAAAAAAAGCTTTCAAAATGTCCTCAGTATTTTTAGTGACTCAATTCATAATATGTGTCTCATTTATTAACTAATAACAGTTTTTCATAATTTTCACTTGTGATTCTAGTAGGAACAGGGAAGCTTTTCCTAAGAAACAACTTTTGGAATGGATTCCCACAAAGTGACTTTTGAAAGAAAAGAGGATCTCTATATTTAACTGGTTTCTCATTAGGGGTATCTTTTGCAGTTTATGCAGCCACTCTGGAGAGGTATGGCCACTTGTTTGTCCTCTTGCACCAGCTCATGGAAGGCTGGGGAGGTAAGAACGTATTTGTGGGGCTGCTGCAACCATTATTTGTTCAGCTGATGGGTGGACATCAAACATGCAAAAATTGAAGTAGTGATAGTTTTGTTATAATCCTGCAGGTCGTTCCACAAGCTAAAGATTCTGAAAAAAAAACAACAGTAGCACAGATACCGAGTTTTGAACAGTGATAAACTGCTGAATGTGGAAAGTATTGCTCCAGCAATCTTCTAACTTTGGATACCATAATAATGAAAATTAGAATCTTCTCTCTCAGATTAATCTTCATGCTATGCACAGTGTTGTCAGTAAAGATTCTAGCTTAATCAAGCCAAATATTATTCATAAGATGTAAGAAATACTAACATGATAAGTTGTCTTGTTTTTTTCCTGCGATGCGTGCTGCATGGACTACCTGCAGAGCTGGATCTCTGAATATGATCAGGATTAGCAGAGAAAGCTTTAGAGTGAAGAAAAGCTCAGTGCAATCTGCTTCATTCACAGTCTGAGGCATCATTAAGATGATTTATTTTCTTATAGTCACAGGAATACATTTAGCCTTAACTTAGGTGATTTGTATACATTTTGTAGAAAGGAAATCTCTACCTGAATTATCATTAGAGTTGGGTTTTTTATAAGATGAAGAATGTATCTGACTAGACTGATGGAACTACCTCTCCTTCCCACTGAGAACTGAATATCTTCCTCTTAACAACTGCTGATGTCAAGCTGCAGTTTTCAAGTCAAATTAACATTAGGATTAATATTGTTTCTACCTTATTTTAGTGTTAGTAACAAACAACTGGATATAAGATCCACATGATCAGTGAATTCTGGATGAAAACAGCTGGAGGAGTAAGATCATAAGTATAATCACTTATGGAAAAATTTTTACTATGCATCACAACTTGTTTTGTCACTACTGCAGTTAAGAAAAAAAAGACCAAGGCTGTCATAATAATTGGAAATACATTTTACTTTATCTGCCTTGTTAAATTGCACCTTATTATTGCTTCTGGTGGGAGCAGGGGGAAGAAATTATTCAGCTTTTTCTGTGGTCCTCTTTCCTTAGAAAAAACTTTGAACCTTTTTTCTTTCACAGTATGGGAAAAAAGTATACAACTTCTCATTAAAAACAGTATTTCCAGGTTAATATAATAAATTATGTCTTATTATCTATGAATGCACATGATTCATCCACATGTCAAAATTGGTAAAAGGAAAAAAATAAAAAAGTTCAGTTTATCAAACAGCACCTCACTGGTATTTACTTGTTAGAAAAACAGTGGTTTACATCTTAGGGATAAATTTTGCGTTCAGTTCAATGATGCACTGGAGTAATTTAGATATTTGTAGTGGGTTCCTTTCATAAAATAACAGCTGTCAAAATTGGTTTGATCAGGAATGGACAAAATCATAAATTAGACCAAAACAAGTCTCACAGGACTTAAAGTCAATGTTCTTACTGATCTCTGCAGAACATATCTAGAAACAACAATCAGAAAGTGGTATGTTTAATAGCACAGGAGTTTTATAGTCTGCTGCTTGAGATTAAGGATAAACAATAAATCTGGAGTTCCATAAAAGCCACCAAGATTGGGTTATGCAAGGTTATTTTATTTATTCTAACCTTTTGTTAACTGGTCATACATCTATTATTTTTAATTTCTTGAACATAATACAGTAGTTCCCTCAGTTTTGTACTGTTTTTAAACTTATATGTAAACTGAGATAATATATTTGAGTAGAAATAGCATCTGTTATAAAGGACTGTTAAAAATGTTACAAATGTCAAGACAGTAAATCACCTTATTCCCATCGAGTGTTGTCAAGTTACCTTAACTTTTACCATGTTTCCTCTTATGGATGTGTCACAGCAAGTAAATTCAGGCATTTTACTCAGCTGTATTAACCAGCTAGAGACCTCATATGACCAGTGGAGAGAGATTCCCATCCTGTGCTTCACAACAAGAACATACCAGCAAGATTCAGTCTGTCTGCAGAAAAGCACGCTCTCATTTACATGCCCTTTATCATGCATATTTGAAATTTGACAGACACCAACTCCCAATCTGTGGATTTCTGCTGACTGTACAGGTTTATATTCCTCTAGGTTCTAACCAGAATCTCTTAGCAAATTTAGACTTTTGGGGATTGATCTCAAGGCCACTAAGTGTAACCTTTCCATGACAACCTGTAAATTCTGGATCTAGACACCTGTTTTTAGCATTAATGGTCCTATTTTTTTGTTTATGAGTAGAAATATTTTGACAGTGAAATAAAAATGAAAGCTTCTCAATATGCTTTCTACTTAATCTCTGTTCATGGAATAGCTAATTCAGTAAATATAACCTCTCTTTCAAAAAATGTATAATAAATTCTGCTATTGCTGAAAGCACTACTAATGTTTAGGAAAATGAGGAAAGTTCCTCAAAACATTTTGGAGAAGTTTTAACTACTCTTTATTCAAACAGAAGTCTGTCTAAAGCTAATAGTTCAATGAATTGCTAGCTGGAAGTCCAACTGGCTTCTAATGAATGCTGTATTAAATTTTAATACTGTCAACATTTCAGAAAAAGGGAGGATTGCTTTTAAATAGGACTTCAAGTTCCCCAGATTATTGCTTTTTTAAACTCAACTGCAAGGTAAGCACCTAACAAAAGTCTGTGGAAGTTCTTTCCTCTTTCATTTCTTCCATTTCTTTCATCCTCAAAAAAAAAGTTCATAATACCAAATTTCAAATAAGATTCAATAATAGTTTGTTTTGAAAATTCTTCTTTTGATGTAGGTTTCTCAGTTACTGCATAACAAGCAACTTTGAGCTTATTCAGATCATGTATATATGTGTGTATTAATATAGTACATTTTTTTCCCATTCAGACAAGCAATTTAATTGTATGAATACATGAACTATTATGATACTGTCTGTAAGACTCTGTGTGGAAACATGTTTTTATTTGAAGCAAGAAGTAGCAGCACTGTGAAAAGAATTATTTGAATTACAATGCTACTATATTAGCATAATAATTTGGGGTTTTTTTTCTACTAAAAGTCGTTATTTGAAGAATAACAAATCATTTAGATAAAAAATGGAACCAACAAGTGAAATCTAGTGTTACAAGCTGTGCAATTTAGTATAATTTGTGTGTTCAATCTTGGGTTTCATAAAAGACATGCAAAAGAGCTGTTCATTAATCTTGTCTTTAGAGGTCAAAACCAAATCATCCTTTATTACAATCTAAGGTGAACCAATGGTGTAAATCAAAACTCATTGCATAGTTGCCAGCCAAGTATTTTCTGTGTTTCAATACTCAGAAATAAATTTCTTTTGCAATAGGTACTTGCCATAAAACTGGCTGGCCCAAGCTGTTAAAACAAAAAGTGCCCCAGATTTACACAACAAAGTAACTTTCTGATTTATGCCTACACATACAAAAAGAGTCAGAATTTAAACACAGTTCACCTAAAAATGTTTTCCTGTCTCAAACAACATTTTTTTATCTTCACTTACTGTTTCAATGATATGCAATTACCTTGGTACTCACTTCTCCTGACTTACCCCAAAATGCCAGGGAGATCAAGCCTGATTCAATTCAGCAAGCCTACTTCAATTTTCAGTGAGCATAATGTTTTTCTGCCACATTCTCTCCCTCCTACAATTACTCTGTTGCATTAACAACTATTTTATCAAGCTATACAGACCTGGGCTTTAATTCTGCAGTCAAGGGTGCCCTCTAAGCCAGACATGTCAAACATTTGGACAATCATAAGTGAACATGTTGACTTTTTCAATTAAATTAAAAAATATTTTTTTAAAACGTTACAAAAAAAAAAACACAAAACCACTTGCAAGAAGAAAAGGGGAATTTATCTAAAAGACTGGTGACTTTAATTTCTTATTTTTAAGATTTTCCACCTCACAGATTTGCAGTTTTGAAGATTGATGGTGGCATTATTGCTCTTTCCTATCTAACTTGTCATTTTCACCACTATAAGCTGGATAAAAACCCACATAGTCGACATTTACCACTGCTTTCCCATTAGAACTGAGAGAAGGAGAGTTAAATGTATGACAGGTGCTGTACTGCTCTCTGTGACTGATAACAGGAAAGATCCATGCAAATTGAACAAAGAATAACAGATATCCAAGTATGCAACATTTAATTTCTTATTAAATGATCAGGAAAATGCTTTCTTTTTGCTTTGAGATAATAATTAGTGAATTATGCTTCATTCACTCCTATTTTTTATTATTTTTCTTGTATTTTTAAGTTACATGTGCCAACCAGAAAGAAAAGTAATTCTTTTCATTCTGACCAGGCATTCTTCTTCATTATTTTTGACAAATATAAGTTGATCTTCTTAGACTTTTGAAATGCAACCATTTCTATCAGATCTGTGGATGATAACAAAGATTTATAGTGCTCCATGTAACAGGCTAGAGCATCACTGAGGGGTAATAATAAACGGTAGAAGAAATTGTCATTTAAGGATATACTGAGAAAATGTCAGCATTATTATGTCAGCCACACCACAATCCCATTCAGTTTCTTGCATTAAAATATAGGAAAACTATCTTTGGAAACATTTATCTTATTATCAGTGAATTCTGAGAGTATATTTGCAATTATACTCAAAACTACTCATCTGTAAAAGTGAAAATATTGTAGTGCTAAGTACTAGGAGATAAAAATAGAAGAAGGATAGTATTTGATTTGTAAACTTATCATGACTTACCTTCTCTGCTGATTGGGCCGTACCAAAAAAGATCGGAATAAAAGCTAACCAAATTATGCAGGTTGTGTACATAGTAAATCCAATGGGTTTTGCTTCATTGAAGGTCTCTGGAACCCCTCTTGTTTTAATAGCATAAACAGTGCATGTGACCATCAAGAGAATACTGTATCCAAGGGAACAAATGAGAGAAAGATCTGAAATGTCACATTTGAGAACTCCCCTGGCATTTTCTGGTTCAAGTGTCCTCTGTTCTCCATAGTCTACGATGGTATGTGGTGGATCAATAGCAAACCAGATGAACACTCCGATAAGCTGCATGGATATGAGGCTAAAAGTGATCACCAGCTGCGAAGCTGGACTAATAAATTTGGGAGCTGTGACAGATTTTTTACCTTGTTCAAATATTCTGTGAATCCTGTTTGTTTTGGTAAGCAGGGCAGCATAGCTGAAACACATGCCAAGTCCTAAAAAGATCCTTCGAAACGAGCAGACCACTGTGTCAGGAGTTGCAATCATTAAAAAAGTAATGGAGTAACAGAGAAAAATCCCAGTCAAGAGCACATAACTGAGCTCCCGTCCAGAGGCCCGGACGATCGGTGTGTCGTTGTACCGGACGAATGTCACAATCACAAAGGTCGTGGCAATTATACCAAGAATAGCTATGAAGACAGGCACGATGGCCCAAGGAGAATGCCACTCCAGTTTGATTATAGGAATAAGTTGGCAATCCGTACGGTTGGCATTTGGTCTCTTATTAATGGGGCACAGTTCACAGTTGAATTCATCCACCTGGTAATGGTACCCCTCACAGCGTTCACAGTGCCAGCAGCAGGGCACTCCCTTCACAGTTTTCTTTCTTTCCCCAGCTTTACAGGGCAGGCTGCAGACAGATGCTGGATGAGTGTGTTGTCTATTAGCCCACTGCATGTCTTCTACCTGTGGGTATAAAAAATTAATGAGCCTTCTATTTTCCCCCATTTATAATATCCTAATCCTGGCCACAGGTTTGCCATAAATCACTACATGCTGACAGTACAAATACAGTTTACCATAATAAGAAACCTGTTTCTTTCCCTTGTATTGACTTTATAAAAGTGTTAAATGATTGTGTCCAATAAATCATTCATGCCACAGGCCTGATGAGTGTCATTAGTTTCTATTTACCTCTTTACTGCTGACCAAATTGACGTCTGTAAAGATATTTATTGACTACAGGCTGGTTTAAAAGCAAAAAACCCTGTAGACAGTGCTTTAAAAGCTAATCACATGCAAATATAAATTCCAGTAGTTCTCAAACATTTAATTACAAAATAAGGTTATGTGAGTTTCAGGCAAGTTTCTGGTACAGTAAGGAAATAGATTAACATCTACTTGCATCACCTCTGGCAGAACAAAGAGTGACAGAAAAGAAATCCATGATCCCACCTCTTCTATGAATGGGGATATTTTCTGCTTTTTCCACTTTCTAAGTCTTGGAATGCACAAGAGTGTTTTGCTCACATTTTGAGAACGTAAAAATGAGTATATACTGCTTTCTGAATAATCATGGGAACAGATGCCATAGCTTCTACCCCAGTCTTCCTGATTTAAAAAGGCTGAGGACTTTTTCTGTAGTATAGAACAGATTCACACAATACATTGTTTTGGAAATCCCACATTTCTCCACAGCAGCACATTAACAAAATATACTTTTTTTATCCACTTGCCTATTCCTCCTGCATGACATCCAAACAAAATCTGAATAGGAAACTCATGGATATAAATCATCTCCTACTTAAAATTATCATGCAGTTTGGGCCAAGCTCTCCTTAGCTCACCCTTAGTAAAATCTTGTTCTCCCAGAGGTCACACTGAGCGACTTAAAACAACGCATGGAGCAAAGAGCTATTCCTAAGCACCAGAATCACTGTGTTTCTCCCATGCTCCACCTCTCATTCCTTTGTTACATGGTTAAGCACTCAAGGACAAAGGACTTGCCTTGTTCTTGCCTATTAAGTACTTAGCACATTTGATTCATTTGGAGGCTTTATTTATATGTGAAACAGCAGTAACAAAACTTCGCGTCAGGAATGTTTTCAGTTCCTGCTGGAGGAGGACAGAATGAGGACAGCTTATCAAGAGGGATAATTTTTGCCTTAACAGTTTATTTTTCCAGCAATTTTTCAACAGATTTAGGGAAGATCACAATGTAACATTGTTGGCCTCGTTTGCCTTCCTCAGGGAGCTGAAACACAGTTACAGCACCAGGTAGGGTGAATAAAGCAGCAACAATCAGACAAGCTTTTTGTCTCCTCTGTCCATTCTCCTGCAGAGCGCACGACTGTTATTTAGCACTCGAAGGGGAAAAGGAGGCACCACACAGTAACAGGGGACAAGAAACTCACGCAACCAGCCCCCGAAGTCACTCAAGGACTTTGGTGGGATTTGTATCGGTCCTGAACCTACCGAAGTTAATCATACATCAACGACACAAATTGCTACACCTAGTGGCTATCTAAAAAGAAATAATATATGTAACAAAATTCCTAAAAACCATAAGAATAACCCAGTTGCATGGAACAGCTTTACTAAAGCCCTAGCAGAGCACTTGACACTCTACAGAAAATATTCACCTCTGTTACAGTCTCCTGGTTTTAATCACTGAAAATCTCACAGCCTGTATAAACCCTACTGTTTCATCTACTAGACAAGTGAGAAAATATGTTATGATGAAATCACTGTGATAGTAAACACATACTCTCCTTCACAGTGTTGTTAGAAGAATAAATACATCAAAGCTTGCAATTTACTATGATAATGACAACAACAGGAAGGTATGGTCATTAATCCAGATCTGCGGATAAACTTGAGATGACTCAAAACAAAACAGTTCTGCATATTTTCCAGATTATAACATACAATATAGAATTGTCAGGAGAGTACACCTGATCCAGCACAAATTTAGAATGGCATGGACAGGCAGCATCTAATCTGGCAGAAAGCCTGACAGGATAAAGCGAAGGTGTCCAATTTTTTTAACACATTTGAACTAGCAGTGTGAGTTTATACCAGATTAGCATTTAATACCATGATGATACAGGGTTTCTTATCTGGCATTAAGCATCCTAAAGCCACATTTACTGCATTGTGAGTCCATGGCTTAGATAGGTACACAATATTCCTTTGTGTCTTCTAGAGTTTCTACCTTAATAAAAAAAAATATTAAAACAAAATATATAAAAAAAAAAGTCTATTGTACAGCTGCTTATTATTTTGCATTTTTTTTCTGGACAGTAATTTAACTGACTATAATATAAACATGCTTAAAAACTCTTCCTGGTATGCAATACATTAGAGTGTCTCAGGTTACACATCTCAGTGGCAACAATTTATAATAAATTCCTGTTTCCGAAGGTCACCGGTTAAAATTCATATTATGTTTTTCATTCTAGTACATTTGACAGATAAACTACAGGAGATAGAATTTCCAGCATGACAATGCAGGGTTATGAATGTTGGAACACTCACTGGCTAAACAAACCTGAGACTTTTCTTTTTTTAAAAAAGATAAGTTATGAATACAAGCACTACTAGCTGTTAGTGATGGTTAAGATTCAAAAAAGAATGGCCTCTAAAAGCATTAAAAAATAATGAAACAATGTAGAGAATAACCAGAATGAATGGCTGGCACGGGTGCATTTTACAAGGTACACAAGTTATGTTTTACAATCTATCTTGTCTGAATTACTTTTTTAAGCAAAACAAAGAGTTACATTTGGGTTTACCTATATTTCTGAAAAAGCTCTTAAATAAAATGTTCTTGCTCATCAGTTATTTCATTTTCTCTGTAACAAAAAAGAGAAGGTACAGTTTCAAGGAACGCTGGTCCGTGTTTGAAACTGGAGATCCCCTTTAAGACATTTGCAGATCTGAAAAAAATCTGGCATTGTAGGATTTTAACTCTAAAAGTGGGTGCAAAGATGGGATTCTCCCATGAACCCAGATATCCTGACAATTCAGGCCTTAACTACATTATCAAGCAGTGTGACATAGTAAGAGCAAAAGTGTTGACCAAGGACTTGATGTTCACATTGGTCAGTACTTGAAACGTGAGTCTGGGAAGGAAAGTTATATTGAACTAAATTTGATGTAGTTCAGTGGACTGAACACCTGGTAGTGAATAAAAAAGGTTAGAAGTCCTCCTGGAAAACATCTTCTGTTTTACCTTCAGCCAAAAGCAATCCAGTTCACACAGCTTGAGACCCACTCCACAATGAGCAGGTGTGCTAAGTGGGAATAACAGCAGACTCATTCCAAAAGCAGACTCTAGATTGAAACCAACATGCTAATGTGTGTACACTCTCAGACTGCTACTTAGACAAGACTAAAGGGCAGGGGAATGAATCTTTATCTCAGAGTGCTTTTATTACATGCAAACTGGTCTGCTAAGAGTTCCTCCATATGAAGTAACTGAAGACTGAAAAGTCATACTACTTCTGGTCATTTGGTTTATTCACAGCTATCCATAACCTGCAGCAGGCTTTGACTGTAATGTAGTTTTGAGCTATTATTTTACATAATATAAATGTAATCATGAAATCCAGCACAAGTTCTATCAGTTTTTTCAGTCACTGAATGTATATACCAAAAGATCTGGCTTCTAGAACCTGTGCAGAAGATTCACCTGTGTCATTATCTTTCTATCCTTAGGTTATAATACTGTTGACCCTACTTCTTCTCTGAGATTTTTAGACAATAAATGATGCAAGAAACTATGAAGAAAAAGTGAAGAAGGATCATTTGGGAACATAGATCCAGGACACTGTATTCTTTTCAGAACTGCTGAAAACCTGTAATAATAGTAAATTTAAAGGGAGTTGTTGGATGACCAGCCCCTTTTGAAAATTGTATTTTGTAATGTAGACATAAACACGTAGCAGTGGAACTTTTAAAAGCGCCAAGGGGAACTTGTTCAATCCATCTAATGAATTTAAATGGGAGCTAAGTGGTTTATCTGTTTCACTGCTTTTGAAAACCCCACTACACTTTCATCTGCAGTTTTTAACAATCTAAATACTTTGGAAAAACTGCCCCAAAGAGATCCAGAAGTTCAAATGTTGCAAAATTAACTTTGCAGAAGCTTGACTTGGGGCATTCATTTTTAAACAAAACTCTCATGGAGGAACAAAACTGACAAAGAAACCAAAGGCAGACAATAAGAAAGACAGAAAATAAGGGGTTTTGACATTGTAAAAGAATGAAAAATTTCTGCATCTTTTCAGGCCTTACTGATCAAAATATCTGGGATTGCAGCGCTCTTTACATTGCTCATACCCTGCTAAAACTGAGTGTGTCTCAGATTACTAAATAGCCTTAGGTAAATATGGTTCCTAGAAGACTTGCTTCATCACCTTCATTTTCATGTGACAACTTCTAGCTGCTGTTCACTATAGTGTGATACATGACAAGACGAAGTTCATTGTTAAATATATCTGAATTCATCACTTAGGCCAGGTGGACTGGAATAGCCTAGCTCAATATCTATTATTAATAATAGTTTAAACATTATTATTAATTTTATTTGAGTAGCTTCTCTGAATTTGCAAAGTGTCTGACAGACTGATGTGCTATCAGGCAGTGCCTCACATTCCCCTAAAATGAGGTTCTATTTTCTACTATTCCAATACTTATCAGACTAAAAACATTGGAAATAGTGTGACAGCATGTCTGTAAGACACGTACTCATTTTCTATTAAATGCATCATGATACAAAAAGAGAATGGCTTCACTGCTATTTAAATAGACATAAAAATCATCTCTATATGAGCTATCTGCCTGATGGAGCTGCAATTTGCTTTAATTTGCAGCACTAAGTTTCACAGTTCACTAAACCATTAAAATAAAGACAAAATGCCATTTCATATCAAAACCAAGTAAACACCTCTATCCTTCATGAACAATATAAATACAATTTAATCTAATAACTAATAATAAAGCTAAAAATTAATGATGTGAGAACTGGGCTAAAATGAGATGAGATTTACATGACACAGAACAAGTAGCACATTCAAATCCCTAGCACCTATGTTCTTCCAATAACCAAGCAACTTATTCATTTAGCAATGCCTTCAGCAAACTGAGGAGACTGGTCAAAAATGCTGTTAATAGGTCACATATCATTTCTGAACCAATTAGGTGTACAAACATACTCTGTTTTCTATTCTTAACAATCACGGAAAAAATGATCACTTACATAATTCAGCAACTGGTGACTATATAAAGGCACTTGGACAGCCTTCAGATTATATGAAGGACATTGGTGGATAAAATTGTTGTGTTGCTGATTATGTTATATTATCAACTGCAGAAATTTTCATTTTTGAAATCTTACCTCAGAGCTAGATATTTATTTTTTTAAAAAATGAAAAATATGTCTTTAAGGATATTATTGTAACAAATGGAATTATACAAGATCTGGACAGAGGAATGCAAATGGTGCATTCTACCAGAGTTATGGGATGAAGCAAACATCTTATTTTGGAGTCAGTTAGCAAGGACTTTCAGAAGCATCAAGGCTGTCACATATAAATTCACGTGGATTTTAAAAATATTCAGATTCTTAACTTATAAAAATGACAAAGAACTGAAATATCACCTCCAGGTGTCACTAAGAGTTGTTCTTATTTTTGTCTCGACTTCCTGGAAGTATTTCTCTTCTGACAAAAAGGTTCATCAGAGGAGTATAGCAAGTGAGTGAATTAAGGCAATTCAGTTTAATACTTAGCTTTTTAAATTGGCTAATGCATCTACTCTCACAGTGAAAGTTCAAGTCTCTAATGTTCCTGATGTCCAATCAAGTCATCTGAACCATCAAAACCAAAATTAAACTGAAAATGGTTCAACTAAAGTGAATTCATTATGAGCCTAAATATAATGATCATTACATTCAGTCTGCCAGACAGATTTTATCCCTCTAGAGAAAATTTGGTTATACTTACAGACTAAACTTACAAATATTTGAGCAGGCATGCCAGAACAGAAATAAGTCAAGGACAAATAATACTGTTTTAAATTAAAACCCCAAACAAAACCCAGAATGAATCCAGATTGTCAGTGACAGTATAAAATCACTATCATTACCGAATTTGCCATAATTGCTGTAATAATTTACCTCATTCACCCCATACAGATGTTTTCCTAACAGCTGAGATGTCAAGAACATGGGATCATAACTTTGGTTTTGCCACACACTGGTTGAAAATTAATGCCGTCAAATATCAGCTTGAAGAGGAGTCTGAGAAACTTGATCAGATGCAATGGCCATTAAAAAAAAAAAAAACAGTCTGAAATACTACGAGGAAATTGATTCATTCTCTTTTACTTTAGGAATAGAAGCATAGGTTGTTGTTAAGACCCAGATGGAAGATGATTTCCCATAACTGTGTATCCACCTGCTCAAAAGTTCCTCCTAGACACACCACTTACCATCTTTATCTCACACCTTCCCTAAAGAAAAACTGTTAAATTTATGGTCACTCAAATTTGATTACTTATTTACATACATGCATGCATAATTATTTTTATGCATGTGTGATTTAAAATATCCTGGACTACAGGAAGGAAGGTAGTATTTATATTATTTGAAAGCAGTGCTACAGAATGATTAAACATCTTTGGTCTTTAAGCTTAGAGTTAGCTTATACAGCCTTGATACAGTCACTGACTTTCTCAGTGACCTCGGGCAAATTATTTAACCTGATGGAATCTCAACTTTGCAATTGGCTGGAGGGAAGCTGTCATGCAGACAGAAGCAGTGGAGACACTTAAGTAAGCTTAAAATGTGGGTAAGAAGTTTAAGCAGGGCTATAACTGATCTCCATCTCTCAGGTCTGGACAGTTCTTTTAGCAAGCGCTTACATTTCAAAAAGCATGATTAAAACAATTTTTTACTTTTAAAACTGTGCAATACCTTTTCAAAGAATTAATCCAGAAACATCATAACAATTTTGTGCTTCCTCAGCATGTCAAAATCTTTCTTGTCATCTCCAGTTTCCGAGAACTACAATATCATCAATCTCTGCAATGACTGCAGCTAGTCTTCTGTCCATACTCAAATCAGTCTCAGCTAGGACAAAATAATTACCGGGAAGAATGATCTGAGGTAATTCATGAAAGCAAAAAAGAAGAGTATAAACAAATATAAAGTTTATTTGCTCATAAACAGAAAAGATTAAATAGTAACCTTGCTTTGTCAATGGAATTTAGTTAATATAGTGTGCTGAGATTGTAATTTTACCTCAAAAAAAGCTACCTCACTAGTTAAGTCATCTAATTCATGACTGCTGAATGCTTACATACTGTGGAAACCTTAATGAGGGAATAATCTTACCCCTGTATCATAATCTAAAGAGATTGCAGAGAGTGCTTATTAGTGCTATACAGATATTAAATACCAAGTCTTAAAAAGCTAGCACTTGAATGATTTGGAATCTATTTATTTTGCCTTTTCTTACCTTTACATTTCCCTACCTGTGGTTTGGTTGGTACTGAGGTACTACAGAAGTGCCGACCCTAACGGACTTGGTACTAGGGTAGGAAGAGCTGCAATAGATTCCCTTCTTCAATTTGCCAAACACTTTTTTATGTGTATGGAAAACAACATTTATGTGTACCTGGAAAACAACATTTTATTCTCAGATACCTTGGAGAGTAGACTAGCAGAAAGTGCAGTGATTATCAGGTCATCAAGTAAACAGCTGCTGTTTGTTACTGTGTAACTATCGGATGGAATTTTATAGCACTCTAGCAGGCACTTCTAATCAATATAAACAATTATACTTTTTTTTCTTTCTTGGAAGCATGATTCACAGTTAATTTTTGAGCACCTATTTCTTACAAATGAGACCAAAATCCCCAAACGAAAGAAAATCCAAACCAAAAACCCCACGACAGGTATTTCCTTAATAGTTTTATGACACAGATACATCCTATTCGAGATGACAACAGCAGACTTCAGATTTTTTGGAAGTGCTTTGCACGGTCTACTGTCTGTATATTGAAAAGGTATAATTACTTTCAATGGATCAGACTGAAAAACAGGTTTCCAAAGTTATTCTTTATACAGATCATTTTCAAATAGACAATCTCTATCCCATATCCTTACCTAAAGATCCTCACTGCCCTTTAATATACCTGACACGCACTTGGAGAGATTAATGTGCACTTATATATGTAGCTTATGATGTACACATAGGAATTGAAGTCATTATAAGCTACAAAAACCTTTAATTTTGCCATAACTTTGCTTGTAATTAGGCATGTTCAAAAAAAATCAAATTAAAAAAACAAACAACAAAGCAAAGCAAAAAAAACAAAACAAAACCCAAAACCAAAACCAAACCCAACTTGTAAGGTTTAGACTTTTCTTTCAGAAAATGTCATTTTGAAAGAAAACCTTCCACTACTGCCCCTTTTTGTCAAGTGAAGGGTTTTGACCAGCTTTAGTGCTGAAGCAATTTGAAGCATAAGGCTTGGAAGTACAACTGGTTCCTGCAGTCGAGCAGGCAGAAATAGCCTGCAAGCACACCTCAAAAATGTTGTGCTTTGCAAAAAGAAAAGGAGCCTTGTTCTGGCAAAGGGGTTTTTAACATCACTAAAGGGGTTTTTAACGTCACTTTACTTGTGTCTCAGGCATCCTCTCAGCTCTGCCCAAGGTCCATGTGATCACTAATTTAAAGGACTAGCTGCATTTCTTGATGAAGTTTTTAATACCCAGAACAAAAATGTGCCCCCCTAAACCTGTTGCTTTTATTTACAGTTACCTAAGTTAATTTTCAAGTTGGTTTGTTCAGAATGGGGTACTCCATAGCTACTGTATTTCCCTCCAGTCTGTCTCAGATGCCCTTCTTTTCCAATGATGCTCAGATTCTCGCCCTCTTCACAGCTCAGAGTAAACAGAAGGAACACAAGGGATTAAGCACAGCTGTCATTTGACCTTAAAGGAATTTCATACGGATTTTTTTCTCTAAGATTCATCCATTTAGTAAATCCCATTGTTTAGTGAAAAAACAGTCACATTACATGCTTTTAATCGTTCTATTGTTTTAAAGATGAGTCTCTATCAAAACAAGAAGCTACTGCTTTCCCCAAACACCTTCACGATGGCCTGCAAGAAAAAATTCACGTTTCTTGATAAGTGCAAAAGATGCTGTGCATATGAAACTGAAGAATGAACGCCTCTAAATTCCAACCTGTACAACCTTTCCTACAATATGATACAGACACACAAATAATACATTCTTTTTATTTTCACACTGTTCACAGACCAAGACCTCAATTCCACTAAGGGCTATACAAATATGCAAGGGAAAATGATCATCGCAATCCTAAAGAATTCACAGTCAACCATAAGATAATCAGCACAATACAGAAAAGGACATCCTATAAACAGTAAGGCAACACTGATTAGCATGATGTTTGGTAGCCATAGCATTCCTCCAAAAAGATGCTTTTTGAGGAAATAATTGTAGCAAAAAAAGACTTTTAATGAGGGAACTGAAAGAAAAGGTTAGGGCAATTTTGCATCTATTTCTTCCCATCCAAGCTTCCCATCCAAGCATAACTGGCAGCAAGACAGAAGGCACAAAGGCAATTGCTTCATCACTGACCTCTCAAAGAATAACAGAAAATAGCTGGAATAGCCTATGATCCCGTGGTTCACAGATTCTAAACAGTGTTTCAGCAAAGTGAAGCACTTGAAACTTTGAGCAAAGTTGCCATCACCTCAGAAACCATGCACCTTAATTGGCTGTGACAGAGGAACAGACAAGCTTGGTTAAAATGTAGGGATCATGTTTATTTTCCTGTCTCAAGAAAAGAGGCACTATAACTAAACTGTTCCTGACATATTTATCCAACCTGTAGTTTTCCACTAAAAAGAGCTCCTATCTTCTTTGCCAACTCCTCTTAGTGAAAACTCCGATCTTTCCACAATAGTAATTTTGAATCTTCAGCACTACATATACAAAAGAAAATGACACTGGCCCTTTACACACAGTTCCTGCCAGGTAACAAAATCACATATAAAAAATCTAAAAGTCTGAACTAATTCAGAATTGGCAGAGAACAGACTGTGTTTTATACTGAGATTTACAGCAGCAAGGGAAGAGCTCTCTTTGCCAAGTCTATGCTGCTGCTTAGAATGAAGAGTCAATAATTAAATTGAAAATTCTTTGGAGAGTCTTAGTTATTTGGTAGGCACAAAAAAAACCATGTAGGTGAAGTTTAAGCTACAGAAAATACCACACAGCACGCTTAGGGAAAAAAAAAACAACAAACAACACACCATCCTTGTTACTAAGGAAAGAACGATGTACACATTCAAAATGAGATGACTCCAGGAAGTCAGGGGTTTTCATATGGACTGAACATACTGAGATTTATTCTACAATACTTAAAGAACTGACTGAGGAGATAGAAAGCTCTTGAGACTTTATGAGGAATTATGGAGAACTTGTAAATGGGAAATCTTGTGCTTATGCTTGGAAAAGGGGGGAAAAGAAGCAGCCAGGATATTATCAATTATTCAGTTTAACTTGAATTCCCAGAAAAAATCCTGAAATAAATAAACACATTTCAAAAACACAGAGAAAACAAACAAGACAAATAACAGCCAAAAGGGATCTGTCAGCAATGAGCTGTCACATTTCCTTCAGTGAGAGGGTAACAGGCATCCTGGATGAGAGGCAAGCAGCTAGGTGTCATTTATCTTAACATTAGAAAGATTTTTGACACCATCTCAAATTACACTCTCAGTCATAAGCAACCTATTGAAACAGATCTAGACCCTAAGGGCTAGGTGCAAATTATATTAGAAAGCTGTGGGAAGATGAAATTTGCCATTGATTCGCTGTCAGAATGGAAGCGATGGTACAGGGTGGGGCCTGGAAAGGTCTATTCTTAGTCTGCTATTATTCAATACTTGTAATAACCACTCAATGCAGTTTGGATGATAAAATAGAGTGTATGGTGATCAAATTTTGGCAATAACACTGGAAAAGATTGAAGCTGCGCTGAAGGTCAAGACACTTATTCCAAATGATACCGCAGAGAGTCTGAAAAACAGAGTGTGCAGTTTAACAGGGACAGCTAACGGGTTAGCACGTTATGGGGCAAGTAGGAAAGACACAGCAACTCTTCAGGGAAAAAAAAAAAAAAAAAATATCTCTGGGCTCTAGTGGATTATGTTTCACCAATGTGTTTTAGTGCAATGGAGAATCAAATGGGGAGTCCAGAGGAAATCAGCAAAGATCAGAAGTGTGTCTACAAAACATGATCTATGTGACTAAATTGAACAACTTCAGGCTGTATAGCCTGAAGAAATAACACAGCCTAGGGGGTAAAACAACAGTCTTTGAATACATGAAAAGGATGAGGATGTGCTCGATGTATACTGAATAAAGTAAGAAGTAATGGCCTTAAATTATATCAATGAGGAGTAAAATCAGGTATTTATAAGACACTTCAGAGGGACAAGGGTAATTAAAAAATGGAAAAGAATACCTTCAGTGGCTGTAAAATCTTCATCCTTTGAGTAAAATAATTATAGAAGACGCTAACTTTATGCAAGGGCTAGGTAGTCTCTTGACATCCCTTTAGCTGTCTTTTATAGTGCTAGAGCAGATTTTGAGCACTAAATATTTTGAGCACAAATAAAAAACTAGGATCATAACTAGGCCAGATAAATAGAAAAATTTCAATGTATTCTTATGACAGCTAAATTATTCGCACTGCCTTTTGAGGTTTTACAGAGTACCTACTTAAAAAACCATTTTTTTAATATATTTATAAGAATAAAGTAAATAAGAAATGTTGATGATCATACTTTTCCTACTTCTTGGCTAACTAATGATACCCTTTAAATATTGTTATGAATAGAGCTGCTTTTGGTTACAGGAAAAAATGCTGCTTTGAGAAATGGTAGGGAAAGAAGGTCTAAGTGAAAGAAATCACCACTGTCACAATAGTAAACACATAGACATAACAGAACATAAATCAGCTTGGGAAGTATTAAGCAGCTCTCATGTAAAAAAGTCCAATCTGGAGTCCTATACAGGAATGGAAAGCTCTCACAGATTTTATAGAAAAGCTGTCCTTACCTACTAATGTGATACACATCCTGAAGAAGAGCCTAAATAAGTAACCAAGTTTGTAAACTAATAAATCTGTCCTGGCATTCCAGAGTTCTTGCTACATACATACACCGTCTTATATTCACTCAGGAAACTTAAGAGTGTAGGATTCCAGTTGCTTGTACCCCTCCCAGCATTTGCTTAAGACATACAGAAAATCTGCCTTTGAGGGGATTACCAGCAAACAAACAAACAAATAAAAACATCCACAAAAGCCAGAAATTATGACTGAAAGAGATCTAGGGTGTACTCCTCTGGTACCACCTCTGAATCAACTATTCCAAAGCAGCCTGCACAGTTTGTCTGCCCCAACCAGCCCACAGTGCTGGAGACAGATCAGCAAAATACAGCCCAGTGCTTAATTATTCTCATCATTAGAATCTTCCAGCATGTCTGCATTAAACTGTAATTCAAATCCACTACTTCTCCTAATAGCCAAATTAACTATGACCAACAGTTTGTTTTTTTTTCTGAATAAACTTTTCTGTTATGAAAGAGATTAACATAACTCCCCTCAGCTCCATCTTCTCCAGACTAAACAATCCTAGTTTGCTCAACCTTTCCCTACAGGCATTCTTTTAGATGGCTGATCATAACCATTGCTCGCAGCCGAACTCCTCCCAGCTATTCTAGTTTTTGAAGTGAAGTCACAATTCTGCTAACAAGGCCACAGCACTGGGGGAGAGAACAGATGGGTTACATCACAAGTCTAGGAGCTCCTTGTTCTAACAGCTTCTAGCGATGCAAATCTGTTAACCATTCCAAGGCCATTGCTTAGCTTTATGAATGTGCTTTCCATGAAGGGGGTTTCACTTCAATCTCTGGATATATTACCACAATCCTCCCTGTTTGATCCAGTCATTCCTGGCACATCCTATTGTCCCGTTCAACACTAAATCTGTTTACTGGAAGCTGAAGTTATAATGAGATTAGCTACGCATTCTCCATTCTCTGCCTTAAACTATACTATCACAGTATCACCACTAAAAACAGGGATACAGTTTTGGATATGCAGAAAATAATTTGCTCTCTCTGAACAATATTTTTAAAAAGTGTTTGGGGGATTTATCAGGATCAAAAGTCCTGGATAAGTATTAGATGACTATCCTAAAGAAATTAAATTAATACTACTGCAAGATGAAGAAAAATTGCAGAAAAACAAACAGAAAAAATAATCATATAGTAATGTTCTGCTAACTCTTTCATCATATCATAACCACCGAGTGTCTCTTTCTTTTCCATGTAGTTATTTTTAATTTAGTAGTAGACTTCCATTATGTAACACAGATGAATATTAATTAATCTACCATTTATGCTTTTAAGCATCAACATTTTGCTTCTAGGTTTAAAGGACAGTTTAATCTTCAAACTATAATACATATATAAACTTCTGTGGAGGAGAGGAGAAAGATGGAAGAGAGTGGGGAAGAAACATGCTGATGTTTCATGTTTTGGACTAGTATCTCACAAAGCAACTCACTTCAGACTGGCTGCAAGCCATGCATAATCCAAACTACCTGCTATCCCCAGTAGCTGCTTGTCTATGCGAAAAGTCACAACATTAGCTGGTACCAGGGGAGCAGTTAACCCTGCTCTGAAGTCCAGCATATGAATGCAGAACTCTCCAGGAATGCATATAAAAGCTCCTGATTTTTCATTGTTCTACCAGTGCACATTTACAGAATAACACAGAACATCTTGAAAATTCTATCACATCATGGTCACTGTGCCTCAGATGACCTCCAACCTGTAGCCATCCATTGCGGCACTCCAACCATGCGAGTCATCCCGCCACGTTTCCATGATGGCAAGTATATCATGGTTTCCCTGGTGCACAACAGCTTCTAACTCCTCCTGTTTATTGCCCATGCTATAGGCACTGGCAGACATGCACTTGACCTGAGGCACAGATATCGCTTCCAACACTGGTATGTCCCCCCAAGGCTTATCTTTAGCAGTACCAGGTTTGTCCCCCTCTCCCTTTGATTCTAGTTTAAAGCCCTCTCAGCAAAGGCCGCTAACTCCTGTGGGAAATCCTTTTCCCATGCTTAGATAGGTGTACCCCATCTCCTGCCAGCAGGTTTGCTGTTGTGTATACTGAGCCATGGGCAAAGAACCCAAAGTTCTGTCAGTGGCACCAACCCTGGAACCAGCTATTAACCTCTGAGATTCTCCAGTTTCTTCCCTCATCATTTCATGTGCCTGGCAGGATGGAGAGAAGATTACTTGGGCTCCCGAGTTCCAGATTAGTCTCCCCAATATAATAAATCATCCTTGATCCCCTCAGACTTTGTGTGGTGATTTCCTCACTACCCACCTGAAAGATCAGCAATGGCTGGTAATCAGAGGGGCCTAGCAAGTTAAAGATCTTCTTTGTAAAATCTCTTACCCAGGCCCCAGGGAGACAGCGTACTTCCCTGTGGGCTGGGTCTGCATGGCAGGAAGGACCCTCCAATCCTCTGAGGAGGGAGTCACCAATGACAACTGCTCTTCTCATTTTCTTAATAGAAGATGTCATAAGAGTAGACTGTCTTGCCTTGGGCCACTCCTCCAACCCAGGTGACTGTCATCTGTGTCATCGTTAGCTTGCCCCTCTACCCCCAGAGCCTCACACCTATTCTGTAATTGTATCTGAGAAGGGGTTGTCGGAAGGGAAGGGGGGTGCCTGTGACCCCAAGCAGGAACCTGCTTCCACCTTCCCTCATCTTGCTTGCTATTGTTAGCCTGGTGGCAGGAGGACAGAGGGCTCATTCTTCTTCTGTCTCCTGGTGTGCCTGCCTCTGCGATGGTACAGTACCACTCCACCAATCTCTCCCTTCTTCAGATCCTCTGATACTTCTCAACCTCTCAATGTCATCCTGTAGCTTTAGCCACCATGCAGAGCAGGTCATCTACTTGGTCACACGTTACACACCTGCTGTTAATGCTGTCACCCAGCACTGGAGACAGGCTGTGGCATTCCCTGCAGCCAAGGACCTGGAGAGCCGCATGCATCCGCAGCAGCATTGTCTGGGTCGCTGGATCCTTTTTAGAACAGGTTACCACTTTTGCCCAAGCAGACACCATCTCCAGCTTGTCTGCCCACAGCTGCTGCACTCCACACAGACTCCTCGTGCACCACCCACCCGTGGGCCCTGCCGGCCACGCGCCAACAAGGTTTACCATTGCCACTGCCACTGCTCGTGGTCTCATTTTTATTGTGAGAGAGAAAAGAATATTTTAAAACCCAAGTGATTTATTTTATTTGCAACTCATGGCAAGGCCTCATTTCTGGTTTGTTTTTTATTTTTAAACAAAACAAAACAAAAACCCAGCAAGAATACTCCATGATCCTGTTGGCTATGGCTATTTAAAGAACAGTTCATTCTAATCATAACGTTTCTCACAAAGGATGCTTACAAAAACCTATAAAATATCTACCACCCAGTCACGAATCCTGTGACAAATTCACAGCCAAGGATGCAGCTGCAACGTCATGCTTCACTTTAGAAACCTGACTTTCACTCACCCTGACAAGATGGGAAAAAAAACCCCATCCATCCTAACTCTGAAGCAGAGGTTGTTTCACTGGCAGTCTGGTGTCATCCTAATGAAGAACAAATGGTTATCCAAGTTTAGGATATTTTCTTAGCAGGTCTCTTTTTTTTCCATTTTCTTTTTTTTTTTTTTTCTCTAGAGAATCAGTCAAGATGTCTGTTTCATTGAGGAAAAAAAAAATACTATTAGGACCAATAAAGTAAAAAGCTTCTGAAGGAAGACAAGTTGTCATTCTTCTTGGATTCTTCCAAAGTCATTGTCTCTTGAATCCAAGTTCTGTTCTGGCTTTCAATAATGTCTGAAATAGCATCTGTTCTACCGCAGGACCGTCTCAAAATCATTTAATGCTTTTTCAACATCTGTATTCAGCTTATTTCCCTCCATCCCAAAGTAATTTTTTTTTGTGACTAGTACAATCTGTAACCTTTCAAAATCATTAAATTCCAGTTTTATTCCATGCTCCATATATCTTGTTGGCCTGTATACAATTTACATACGCTGTAGCCTACTGCTGACTTATCTTCAGTGGAGCACTGGTTCTTAGTGCCTACAAGTCTCATATTGACCTCAGACTCTGTCATACTTATTGACCAGTGCTAAGATCAGGACTAGCTTTGTAAAGCCTAAGTAGTCACCTAAAAATCATAATCTCCTCTCTCTATTTTCATCCCTGCATAGAATAAAGGATGACAGCAGTGTAATTTTTAAAGAATAGAAGAACTTGAAACATTTTTGCTTGTCTCATTGAGTTTTATTTTTAACATAGCATCAAGTTTCAGGCAGATAGCACGGATAGAGTGTAAGCTTGAAGTCTACTGTCCTATTACATATGGGCAGAAGAACACCCTGCAGGCAATATGATTGTCTTGCTTTGTTTATGGATATAATCATATACAGCACTAAGTGCTTCTGTTGTGTATTTCACTGCAGTGTGTTCCTTTGTTAAGCACAGGGTTTATGTTCAGCAATTTGAAAACATCTATCAATTATATAAAGCTACCACAGGAAAAAAAAAGAGGCTCTCTGGCTTCTTTAATGAAATACAGTGGCCTACAGCAAAGCCAGAAACTTATTTGCTGCAGTTAGAGAACACATCAGAAACTTCCCCAATCATTTTCTCGTACCATGTCACAAGAAAGGGAACGAATGCATTTTGAAGCTGTTGCTTTCAAAAAGAATTGACTAACGTCAGTGTTGATAGCTTCCTTCAGGATTAGATACATAACTTAACAAGAGTCCTAGAAAAGAAGAGAAATCAAATACTGATCCAAAGCTTTTTGTGATATGGGTGCCTGAAGGGAAGCTCTTTGTCAATGCGGGGATCCCAATTTTTACTAGTTCATGAAACACTGTGCTTAAGGCTGCTGCTGATTATGACTGTCTCTCTGATAGTTCATCACATCACTGTAATTTTAATTTATGGCTTTCTTAGTCATAAATCAAGACCATTACAGAAAAATGGATGCCCTTGAGTCATTTATATCGTCAGTGCATACACTCCATAAATCTGCAAGATTATGTATCCTATTATTTTGAAAAGAATGTTAAAAATCTGCATTGTAAATTTCTCTTGCCTTCCAACAGAACTCTTGTGCTCTGGTGAAAGAAAAACAAATAAACAAACAAACAAAACCCAAACAAACCAAAACCAAGCCAACTTGAAAATACAGTGGTTTGATATGTTTAATTTTTTTTTCTCAAGGAATAGTTATCACATAAATGGATATCCACTCAAGGTTTTAACTGCCTCAGTTAAATCCCTGATTTAGAAAGCACCAATAATTGTGTCTGCCTGAAGTCTCATCAGTCAAAATTACTAACTTGGAAGAATATGGCTTTAGATCTACTAATTTTTTCAGATTAAGATCTTTAAACACAGCTTGAAATGAAAACTGAAAATGCTTTAAACTGTATTAAAAAGGATTTCTTTTTTTTTTCTAATAAAAATTTAAAAATTCTTGAAACATTTCAACTTTTATTCTAACTAGCTTTTAGGTTTCAAAGTAGAACATTTTTAAAGAGAAGAAAAAAGTCCCTCGGAAATGAACCAGAAGAAACTGAATGGGTTCCCAAGGAAAGCAAACTGAGAAACTTGCAATTAAAACTTTAGGAGTGGTACTATTTCCATTTACTGTCACTGGCAAAAGCCATCAGTTAACATCTTGATCTAGCCCTTATTAAAACATGTGCAATACAGAACGCAGTTTCTAAGAGAGAATTCATTATTAATCATAAAAGAAAGTTGATCTCAAATCATAAATGGCAGGAAAAGCAAGCTTGTTTTTAACAACTTTCCTCCTACAGAGATTACATGGGTGAGAGCTCAAATTTGCTAAACCCACACATTTGTAGGGAACTTTTACATGTGACCTGGTATGCAAAATGCTGTTGCAATATGAATAAAACATAACTTTTGCAGAAACAACTGCCTTTTCCTGGATTTTTATTCACTATGAAAACCAGAATACTTTTTGGAAGAAAGGATTTTAAGTATCAGAGTACCCTGAAAAAGAAGTCGTCATCTTCTGCTGATAAAAAAAAAGAAACTGAGGAAAGTAAACAACAGAAAACCCTAACAGTTAACATGCAGTCAATAATCAGAAGTTCTAGACAATTACTTTTTCTTTCAAAGTGATACCAACAAAATTTAGAGTCTGGTTATTCCCTTTACACTAAGATCATTTAAAGTCAGGCCACCTTGTAGACTAAAAGGACTTTAAAAGGGGTGAAAGTTTACATTGTCAGAATCATGTAAAGTGTTAACTGGGTAAAAGACAATCAGTTATAGTTTGATGTTCCTAAATACCTGCTTTCAGAGTTTCCTTGCATCTGCCAATGATTGGGATACCTTACTGAAACTCAAGAATCACACAAAAATTTTGATTTTGAAGATCATGATTCTTTTTAAATTTAGTTTCTGTACTGTTATCTCTCAGCATTGCCACACATGCATTGTTTTGTAAGAATTGCTAGAGTAATAGTGATCAGTAATCATCAAGTTCCCATATCTGGATGCTATAGCTGCTTCAGAGGAAATCTGAAAGGTCAGTCTGCTTCAAGGAGAGCATTAATGTTACTGAGGCCTTCTAGCTAGCATTGCAGCTAGAAGGATCTCTGCAGCTGGTGATGCCTGCTGACAAAAAGCCCGTAGGGAGCATAAGACTCTTTATCTAGCCAGAGTCAGCACTTTCTGCCCAAAGACAAAGCCAGCACCACACCAGGAAAGGAACAACTCTTAAGCTTCACCACAAGGACCCTGCAGAGTCAGTGAAAACTTTGTGGAACCAGAGACACCAGCAAAGGAATCTTAAATCCTGAAGGTTGGGTCAGAGATAGGGCTGGCCACTGCTGAGGAGACATAGTCCACACAACAGAGACCTGCAGCCAAAACCCAACAAAGAAAATATCAAAGAGAAAGCCTAAGGACAAGAAAAAACAAACAAACAAACAAACAGATCAGAAAGAAATCAGGAAACCTTTTGATTCAGTTACCTAGATGCAAGACATGTTCTAATTTCAGTTACATTAATTGTTCCCAAGGTTGAACTTTACTACAGAACTGATACTTTCATGACTTGTCTTCTTGTCATAGAAAATAAATAGATGAATAAAACTACAAATTTTCTGAAGCCCAGTATCAGCCGTATTGATGAACACAATCATAAACACATCATAGCTACAACATGTTGCCACACAATTTGAAGAATAAATATCTGTAAAAACAGATGTATCTATAAAAGATATCGAGCTGACAGAGATTCATTAAAAATCATAGTTGCATGTGGCTTCATTAAGAGGAAACTGCAGGAGAAAGGCTACAGTGAGAAAAGTATATTTTAAATCATCTCCTTTATAGAACAGCAAGGTAAAAAGTTCTGTGCCATCTTAATGCTGCTTTGCCTTCAATAAGTATAGATATTTTCACCAAAACCAATGAAGAGATCTACTGTGTTCCCCTCTAATTCACTGGCAATCAAAGGTGCTTCCTAATCTGCAATCTGATGGAGTATTGACAATCTTTCACAAAGATTACTTGGTTTGTCTAGTGAGAAGAGGCAGCAGCTTTACTACAGCATAACTACCAACCACACATGCTAAGTAAGTTTAGTGCTGTCCTGGTTTGGGTGAAAACAGGACTAATTCTGTTCAGTGATTTTACTTTTCAGTTCAGTACTTCTAATTAACAG
>JANHFX010013704.1:62863-94789 GCA_027560015.1 Chloroceryle amazona | reverse complement strand
TCCCTTCCCTTCCCTTCCCTTCCCTTCCCTTCCCTTCCCTTCCCTTCCCTTCCCTTCCCTTCCCTTTTTCTTCTTTTACTTTGCACTGGACTACAGTAAGCTCACTATGGCTATTTATTATAGGTTGTCTGCAGAAGTGGTAAATCTGATTAAACTCTCTTTCCAAACCACACCTGCTCCCTGCCTCGCCAGCGCCCTTCACATCAGTAAGATGTGATAAAAGGCAGAAGATGCTGAAATTAGGGGAAAAAAAAGCACCAACTTTAATCTTTCCATAGCTTGCTTTTGAAGCATGCTCTCTGCCCTTTTTTATTTGTATTTTGGGGAACTTCTGCATTGGAAGCACTCACTAAAGAAGCCATCAGGAGACAAGAATCTGAAACACCCTGACAGTTTTCTAGTAACTCTTCAGGCATAAGAACTTGCTGTTTGCAAGGAAGGTCAGAGCCTGTGCAAATTGACTGACTCCTATTTCATCCCTGGATGAATTTGGAGAAAACTGTTTCTCTTAAGATTCTATAAAGGTAGTGTTAAAAACATGGAGTTTTATTGAGGTTTACTGTGAGCAGCAGTGAGTTTAACTGGCATCATCCAGCATACTTGTGCAAGTGAGAGGGTGCAAGAATTGGTCCAAGCATAGATCAAAGTTTCTTGTGTTTTTCCAGGGTTATGATCTTGCTGGAACACAGTGGCTTCGCAACCTGCCCTCCCAACTGCTCCTTCCCCAGCAGTCCTATCTCCAATCCCCAAGGCACAGATTTAAAGTATAACGCAGTTTTGAAATAATCCCAGTATGGGCCATCGAGACATGGATTTGCATGAGGATGAAAGGGGCTCTAACCTTCCCATTAGAAAATCAAGAAAATAAATAGAGTATGGATTAAACTCAATAGATAAATTGTGCAGAATTAAATCTCATGGTTTGATTGCAAGTATGTCTTTTCCCATCCTCCATTTTACAAAGACACCAAAAGTTTATAAAAGACTGACAGCCAGTTGCTTCACTTGCATTGCAGCTGTGAGGATACATCAAAACTGTGGCCATTTACCTGGAGACCTTCTGTATCCTCAGCCTTGTTTCAAGAGAGAAAGAACATTTTTGATCCCAGCTAAGCTTAGGAAATCATAGAAGTCTTTACCACAACATCGTTAAAAGTTGTTGGACACAAGGAGCAAGAAGAGAAGGACACCAGTGTAATATATTAGAGACAAACTAGAACTCTTTATTTATATTTTTTATTTATTTTATATTTTAAATCACTTTCCATTATTTATCAGTAGTTCTGGATGACCAGGGAGATCTCAGTTGACTGGAGGTTAGCAAATGTGACGCACATCTACAAGAAGGGCCAGAGGGAGGATCTGGGGTACTACAGGCCTTTCAGTCTGACCCTGGTGTTGGGGAAAGTTATGGAGCAGATCATCCTGAGTGCCACCATAAGACACATACAGGGCAACCACATCATTAGTCCCAGTCAGCATGGGTTTATGAAAGGCAGGTCCTGCTTAACTAATTTGATCTCTTTCTATTCAAGGTGACCCACTTAGTGGATAAGGGAGGAGATGTGGATGTTGTCTACCTGAACTTTAGTAAAGCTCTTCACACTGTTTCCCACAGCATCCTTGTAGAGAAACTGACTGCTCATGGCTTGGACGGGTGCAATCTTTGCTCAGTGAAGAACTGTCTGGATGTCTGGGCCCAAATAGTGGTGATGAATGGAGTTTAGTCCAGTTGGTGGCTGGTCATAGGTTGGTGGCCTGCTCAGTATTGGAGCCTGTTCTGTTAAATATCTTTATCAATGTTTTAGATGAGAGGATTGAGGGAACCCTCACTGAATAAGTTTGCTGACACTATGAAACTGGTCAGGAGTGTAGGTATTCTTGAGGGTAGGAAGGCTCTTCAGAGGGACCCGGACATGTTGGATTGATGGGCCAAGACCAATTATATGAGTTTCAACAAGGCCGAGTGTCAGGTGCCTAGCTCACAAAAAAACCTGCAATGCTACAGGCTTGGGGAAGAGTGGCTGGTAAGCTGCCTAGTGGAAAGGTCCTGGAGGTGATGGTGGACAGTCAGCTGAACATTATACAGCAGTATGCCCAGGTGGCCAAGGTGACCAACAGCATCCTGGCTTGTAACAGAAATAGTGAGGCTAGCAGGGCTGGGGAAGTGATTGTCCCCTGTACTTGGCACTGGTGAGGCTACACCTGGAATACTGAGCTTGGTTTTGCATCCCTCATGACAAGAAAGACACTGAGGTTCAGGAGAGGTCTAGAGAGCAAGTCTTACAAGGAGTGGCTGTGGGAACTGGGATTGTTTAGCCTTCAGAAAAGAAGGTTCAGGGGAGACCTCATTGCTCTCTACAACTACCTGAAAGGAGGCTGTAGCAAGGTGGGGGTCATTCTCTTCTTCCAATTAACTAGCAATATGATGAGAGGTATAGGTTGGACATTGGAGAAATCTTTTTCACTGTAAAGGTTGTTAAGCAGTGGAACAGGCTGCTTGAGGAGGTGCTGGAGTCACCATCTCTGGAAGTATTTAAAAGACATATAAATTATGTGCTTAGGGACATCACAGAATCACAGAATGTTAGGAGTTGGAAGGCACCTCTGAAGATAATTGAATCCAAACCCCCTGCCAGAGCAGGACAAAACTAGAGTAGATCAAACAGAAATGCATTCAGACAGGTCTTGAAAGTCTCCAGAGAAGGAGACTCCACAACCTCTCTTGGGAGTCTATTCCAATGCTCTACAACTCCTACAGTAAAGAAGTTCTTCCTCATGATATGGTAGAACTTCTTGTACTCTAGCTTGTATCCATTGCCCCTCACCCTATCCCATGGTTTATTGGTGGGCTTTGTGATGCTAGGCTAATGGTTGGACTTGATCATCTTAAACGTCTCTTCCAACCAAAACAATTCTATGATTCTGTGATTTGTGCAGAACCCTGAACTATATAAAGAGAAGAGAGTCAGTTCTACATTACATTGAAGTTATTGTGGTTCAAATTACAGTAGCTTTGGGTTTGGGCTTCTCGCTAAGTTCTAGTCTTACATATCATATGTACTTTATTTGTACAATACTGTGATATCAGATAATTAATCAAAACTGTCTATATGCACAGCAAACATCATTCCAGACAGCACTGGCTCTAGAAACAGTCCCTACCCCTTAGAAAATGTGATCATCTGTAGAAAGGAAGTCAGCTTCCCACGTGTGTTTCACTTCAAGGTGTGAAAAGAAACTGGGATTAGGAATGATTACAACTCCAGAACAGCTCGTCCCAGTTTGGACGTATCACTACCAAGTCATATTTTTGCAATTGGCTTCAGTCACAGCCTGATAAGGTCTATTATGCCTATCTTGTGATTTGATGCTGTTACGTTAAGTCTCAGACTGATAAACTGTAAGTAATTTTCACTGCACTATGTAGCATAAATCACTTCAAAATAGAGAGCATTTTGCTGTTTTGTAGCTTTTACCTGTTTCTGTGGAATTCAACCTGGCATGCATTATGTATTTCCCTCAGCACAGAAATGGAAAACTTGTGAAAGTTTTCTCTAAGTTCCTTCCTTGGTATAATTGAAGTTTTGAAGTCCGTGATATGAGAAAGCAAAACCCAAAGGTTACAGCTGGAATTTGAGAAACCTGGTGTCAGCCCCCTGCAAGATTACATATGTCTATCCTGTCAAGGTCAATGGCAATACTTGGGTGTGAAGTACTTTGGTGTCAAGCCACGGCAATGGAAGCAGTCAAACTATTAACAATGTGCCACACACACAAAAAAAAAAGTTAGTGGTCTTTAATGAATGTAGGTACATTGACTAGATCTGGTACTGGACAGTCCTACAGGACAACAACTGTTTTTGGTTTATCACAAAGGAATCTGTATGATGTTCTGAGACTGCTCCATGATGCAAAGCAAAACACAATACATTGACTTGGCTGTTGAGATTTGATGTAAAAGTACCCTTCTGTGTCAAACCAAACCAGTAATCTAGATGTAGCCCAGTTCTGGGTCAAAAACAAACAAACAAACAAACAAAAGCATTTGCTCACAGTCCCAGGGCATATGTTTGTTCAGGGCATCTCTGCAGTAGTTTTCCTCAAGGGAAGTCCTAGAACTGAAAAGATAAACATACCTTCATGGAAACTTTTATCAGTCTCATTTTTAACTTGAACTAATGCATGATTTGGGGCAAAGGAGCTTAACTGCTTCATGGAAGTATAATTTATAGAGATTGATGATGACTTTGGCTGCATAAAGAGGTTCTGAAAGATAGTTGGGGCTCTTGTGCTCATTGTACATGATTCCAGTAAATGCAATACCAGAGAGCAGCAAAATCCTTTCCCATGATTATGTATGACAATAGGTAAATTACAAGGTGCCAGATACGACTCCTGATATTTTTTCACAAGATGCAATCACATATCTTTAACTTTCCAAAGCCATGCGGTTCGCAAACACCATTAGACCTCACTCATGAAGCACAGTTAAACTTTCGTGTCCTACTCTGTCTCTTCTACCATCCTATTGCACTGATTATGCTCTAGTATGCATATATTAAATGCACATGCAGCAAATCTCATTATAAGATAAGGTCAAAGAGAGTTGTGATTAAATCTGAAGAACAGCAAAACAAAACAGAGGAAGGTATACAGCTGTTAGAGATCTTTCCTCAGGCTGCAGTTTTATTCTTCTAGTTATTTTCTGAAAATTATCATAGAATGCTTATTTTGTACTCTCTACGCAATTAAAATAGTGGAAATGAGGTAAAATTACTAATTTCAAGATCACTTAAAAACGTTTGGATTCTCATCCAATTTGTTTAGCAGACACAACACAACCTTCAAACTCTGTCTATTGATTCTGTAAACTTGAATGTGAGATTTGCACAGTTTGCTGCAAGCTTGAACAATTCATGAACACATCTATCAAGGCTTTGCTCTGACAGATTTTAGCTAACAGCTTGAATGGGATATTCAGCAAGTAATATTTTTTCCTTATTTTACAGATCCAATTAATTTTGATAACAGTTCCTTCAGGTGCCACTTCAGTGAACAATTGATTTTTTCTTTCATTCATTGCTCAACTACCTGTGTACAAAATCATCATGGTTCCTTGTACAAAGCTCAGATCACATGGGTTTCTCTTGTGACCTTCAGCAGATGATTTCAGTTTTCAGATCATGAGGTTATATTTTCTTACCTCTGAGAGGAGAATACATCTCTTGACCAGTTTTAGTATTTTACTTCCAAACGAAAAAACAGTAAGAGAAACTGTAACTATACTGAGAAGAAAAGAACCAAGTAACACTGGCACCCCTATTTATTATTTTGTCTTAATAGGCCAAATGTAATGGCTCTAAAGGAGTAGCCTTTTAACTATTATGTGAAATAGGGCTCTTCATCACCTGAGCTACTTTATGAGTTCTCGAAAGACACTCTGCAGGCTACGAAAGACTTGAAGTCTATAATTTTATACCAATCAATACTACTGATAAATTACTAGTCACAAGAAAGGATGTGACAAAACACCACAGGACAAGCTATTAGTGGAGAATCCCCAGTGCTCCAGATACAGCTATATCACATGAAGATGGGAAAAAAAAATCATTAAGCAGTAAAGCTTATTAAACAGCTAAGATTGAGGGGAACATAAACCACACAGGGTCAGTATAGGCTGTGAAAGAGAATGGCTGGGCTGTTACACTGCAGGGTAATGGCTGCACCTCCAAGCTACGGAACACTCAGAGCAGGCTGCATGAGGAAGCACAGATCTAGTCTGACCTGGTACTGGACAGTCAACCCATGGCATCAGACTAGAGCCAATCTGAATTAAACCCCCAAAACATTTAATAGTGTGAACATTACAACCTCGATATCAGCCCTTTCCCACTCCAGACCTGTTTACACAGCACTGAACCAATTGTTAACATAGATGGAGAAGTTGAAGAAAAACATCACACTTCTGACTGCCTGGCCTCTGAAGAGGCTGTAGCCCCTGTTTTGTGCTTTTTTGCCCCCTGCTGAAATTTCTGCCTATGGATCACATCCATAGGGACAACCTATGGATGGGATCTGTCTGGACTTCTGCAAGGCCTTTGACATGGTCCCCCACAACATCCTGCTTGCCAAGTTGGAGATATATGGATTTGATGGGTGGACTGTTCAGTGGATAAGGAATTGGCTGGATGGCCGCATCCAGAGGGTAGTGGTCAATGGCTCAAAGTCCAGATGGAGATCAGTGACAAGTGGTGTCCCTTAGGGGTCTGTACTGGGACCTGTATCGTTTAACATTTTTATCAATGACATAGACAGCAGGGTTGAGTGCACCATCAGCAGGTTTGCAGATGACACCAAGCTGAGTGGTGCTGTTGAGACACCAGAGGGACAGGATTTCATCCAGAAGGACCTAGAAAAGCTGGAGAGGTGGGCCCAGGTGAACCTCATGAGGTTCAACAACAGCAAGCGCAGGGTCCTACACCTGGGCCGGAACAATCCCCACTATCAGTACAAGCTTGGTGAAGAGGCAATAGAGAGAAGCCCTGCAGAAAAGGACTTGGGGGTGCTGATAGATGAGAAGCTGAACATGAGCAACCAGTGTGTGCTTGCAGCCCAGAGGGCCAATCCCATCCTGGGCTGCATCAAAAGAAGTGTGGCCAGCAGATCAAGAGAGGTGATTCTACCGCTGTACTCTGCTCTGGTGAGACCTCACCTGGAATATTGCATCCAGCTCTGGAGCCCTCAGCACAGGAAGGACATGGACCTGATGGAGCGAGTCCAGAGGAGGCCACAAAGATGATCAGGGGGCTGGAGCACCTCTCCTACAAGGACAGGCTGAGGGAGCTGGGATTGTTCAGCCCTGAGAAGTGAAGGCTCTGGGGAGACCTAACAGCCACCTTCCAGTACCTGAAGGGAGCTTAAAAAAAGACTGGAGAGGGCCTGTTTACAAAGGCCTGTAATGAAAGGATGAGGGGTAATGGTTTTATATTAGAAAAGAGTGGATTTAGACTGAATGTAGGGAAGAAGTTCTTTACCACGAGAGTGGTGGAGCACTTGAACAGGTTGTCCAGGGAGGTGGTTGAGGCCCCATCCCTGAAGACATTCAAGGTGGGGCTTGACAAGGCTCTAAGCAACCTGCTCTAGTTGAAGATGACCCTGCTCTCAGCAGGGGTGTTGGACTAGATGACCTCTAGAGGTCCCTTCCAACCTTCCACATTTCTATGATTCTATGAAGCAGCATATTGTTAGACTGTTTGTAGAATTAACCTGTTCTTTCTTTCTTCCTTCTTAAAAAAGAAAATAAAACAGAAAAAGCAGCTTATGGAAAAATCACTAGGTGAAGAAAAGTCTCTGATAAGTACAGGCACTTAAGCATTTAGTTCTGTATTACACTCCAGCTTATCTCCATTTTCTTTCAAGCAATGTTTCAAAAAGAAAAATGTGTAAAAACACCAGGAGAGGCATCCTATTAAAAGTCCTCAATATAGGCACAAGCAATAAGAAGACTATAGCTGTATACATCAGCTATCCTTAGGAACCAGTCAGCTGTGAGAAATAAGCCTGACTCCTGGAGGTAAACCTGCAGGATAACATACATTGGCAGCAGCAATTTTTTCTTGTTAGAGTACAATTGGATACTCAGTTTGGAATAGTCATGCTTGGTTAGGAAGCGGAAGGAAATCTCCTCACACAGACTAGGCAAAGCAAAAATGGAAAATCAGTTATGCTCATCACAGCTGTGGTTTTCTAGGATCCCTAGTATATGCAGCCTTGTAGATGCCAATGATTTGACGCTGTCTTAAGTCCTTATTATGTGAATAAGTTCCTCATCATGATGATACATGTCCTTTATTTAGATATTTCCGCACCATTTTTGTCTGGGAAATCTGTGATGACATTTTAATTCAGGAAAGAAATTGCTATCAAGGACTAAATTCACATTTAAATTATGCTTTTCTTTAAAAAATCTTAATTTTATCATTTTAATGTCTTGAAAATTAATTTTGGAACTAAAAAGTAATTAAACTTTTAAATAAATATACATTCATTAAAGTGCCATTTTATATGTCTTTCATGCTTCTGATTCTTCAGGAGACAATCAGCCAGGACAAAGAAGGAAAAAAGCAGCCAACACAGAATGGGCCCACGCCCAGTTTGTACTGCTCTGATACACAAGTGAGACTGATGACAGCTTGGTCTGGATTTTAACATTTTTCAGATCTACTATAACTTTCATAGTTGTACTTATTTGTTTTGTTTCAACTCAGTTTGCAGCCTTTGTCCTACTGGGCTGGGAGGTGTTGATTTGGGATCTGGAGCACATTTGTGTGCCTGAATAAAGTCAGAGTGTGCTTGCTTGGAGGGAAATGTGTTACTGTTGTTGCTTATTGTGATGCTGCTGCCGTTGATTGAAAAGAGCCTGCTGTGGCTTACTGATGAAATTAGAGGAATCTTCAACAGAGTGACCAACAGCCCTTGGAAGGGGATAAAAGTCACAGAAGGGCAAATGTTAAGGCAAAATTTTGTTGGTGTTGAAGCTTATTGTTTTTATAAGCTGTTCATGCTATGAGCACATCAGGTGGTGGAGCTCATTCCAGGCAAAAGTATTTGCAAGTGTGCTCACAAATGAGGATTTTGCAGAAGTCCTGGTAGTTTCCATCTGAGTTACTGTTCAAGAACAGGGCAGCAGCAAGAGTGTGAGGGGCCAAGCCACCCCAGTTTATGTTGATCTACTATGGTCCATGGGAAGGGCAGTAATCTGGGAGCAAATCATAGAATCATAGAATGGTTTGGGTTGTAATGGACCTTAAAGATCTAGTTCCAACTCCCCTGCCATGGGCAGGGGAACCTTCCACTATACCAGGTTGCTCAAAGCCCCATCCAATGTCCACATCCAACATCTACAACCTCCCTGGGAAGCCTGTTCCCGTGTCTCAACACCCTCATAGTGAAAAATTTCTTCCTAACTTCTAATCTGAACCTACTCTCTTCCAGTTTAAAGCCCTTATGCCTCATCCTATCACTACAAACCCTTGTAAAAAGTCTTTCCCCAGCCTTCATGTAGCCCCCTTACAGTACTGGAAGGCCATAATAAGATGTCTCCAGAGCCTTCACTTCTCCAGACTGAAGAGCCCCAACTCTCTCAACCTGTCCTCGTAGGAGATGTGTTCCAGTCTTCTAATCATCTTCATGGCCCCACTCTGGACCCCTTGTCCTTCTTATACTGGGGCCTCCAGAGCTAATAAATACTCTTACTGACTATCCACATGATTTTTCTGTTCTTTTCCCATTGTTTCTGATCTCTTCAGATCAGTAACTATGTAGTACCTACTTCACTGGGAACCTTAGAAACTTCTCTTACATAAACTCTAACAACAACCATTCTAGTTGTTATCCTAGAAAATGTCACCTCTCAAAATCCATCATAAAAACATTCAAAATCTCCCTTCTTCAAAAGACAGGCAATCACACTTAACTGGTTTCAAAGCCATTGGTTTTCAGCTGTTCACTGAAAATTAATAGACCAGAAAGCATCACGTTTTCTTAAGAAGGGTACTACAGGGACTCTTTGGAAGGTAGTATGTCCAGAGGAGTCAGAATATGCCTCCTACACTGCACTGACCAAGTCAAAACTGAGTCTCCAGAAATACCCATTCTGGAATGTAGACTCTATTCACCGCAATACCTGGGTGTAGTTACAGAAGTATTGGGTATAACCCTATTATTAAAGGTACTGTAAAAGCTGCTTTCAAAATCAAGTATTAGACAGGAAAGAAAAATGGTCAGAATCATAAAAGTCAGAGTAAAATATGGTCAAACAATGAACCCATTTATTATTATTTTTGCTTTATATGATACCTGAACCTAAAGAGCTGTGGGATGTTCCATTACTGAATAGATAAATTCCAAAGCAGTGTTATTGTGCATGCCTAAAACATAACTTAATGAGTGTTTTCTTCTGTATTTTGTGCAATCATTTATTTTCTTTCCAAAAAGACAATTTATTTTGTTTAGG
This sequence comes from Chloroceryle amazona, assembly GCA_027560015.1. Lineage (NCBI taxonomy): Eukaryota > Metazoa > Chordata > Aves > Coraciiformes > Cerylidae > Chloroceryle > Chloroceryle amazona. The sequence goes on along the minus strand of JANHFX010013704.1, from coordinate 84,771 downwards.
CAGCACTGAATGTACAGCTTGTGCTTGCTTGCTTTATTCATGTCAGTGCAGAACTTGCTGGTCATTTACCAGCACGACTGCTTGCCCACAGTTCATTCTGTGCTCTCCCACTTCCCCATGCCTTCAGGCTTTTTAGCTTATCTCTCAGCAAGGCAATAGCTCACGGCATTTTATTTTCAGTCCTCAGTGTCACCGAGATGGAAGCCACCACATAGAAGATCACATCTCTGAAGCATGTAGTACAAACAGTGGCTGGCATTGTACATGTCTGTCCAATGCGAAATGAGCCTCCATTAGAGAGTTATGGACATTAACATGACAACTTGACCACAGCAGGAACAGAGGTGAGGCCTTCCGAACCTGAATACATGAGCTAGAGGAGGACAGCCAAGCTCTACACTTGGTGCTGTGAAAGCTCTCTCTTCTCTGTCAGGGTACCAAAGTGGTAATAAGGAAGAATTTGCTTTTCAGGTTGGGACCCAAACAGGCAAAATGGTTCAGAAAAACTGACATGGGCAATGTGCCATATACTGTAAATGTTGACAGATAAAATAAACTCCAAAAGCAGCATTTGTCCTTCTAAAGAGAGCCGTTGGAGGAAAAGCTGACCAGCCTGAGCTTCCCATATACACAAAACCCCCAAACTTGTCAGCAACAGCACCCAAACCAGATACATACTCTTTCTGATGTACTCTATCTGCAGGAGTGGTTAACACCAGAATGGTGGAGTGCTCAGGAACACAGTGTCTCATGGAAAGGAGAGAAATTTTATTACCTTCTAAATCTGCTACCTCAAGTGGAAATGATTCATTGATGCCATTAGACACAACAGTGAGGAATCCACCATATTAACACAGACATTTTTTGTTTATTGATTTCAAGAAATAAAAACAAAATAAGGCATGCAATTGGCAGACAAAGAAAGTATATTGTTATTAATGGATGTAAGGAAATAGTCTGGGGAAAAAATGGCAGTAGGTTGAACAGAGAAGTGTGAAGAGGTTATAGCAAAGTTCTGCAATCCAGAGATCATTTCACCACATGTTTGCACAGCTTCTAGCTCAGTGGGAGTCTTGATCTATGACTTTTCCCCCTATGCTGTAATCCATATAACAGTGCTAACAACATATGTCATCTGGAAATTAGTCTCCAGCTCTCAGCAGCATAGTAGATAATCACATGTAGTGTCTTCTTATTCTGTGCTTCAAACATCCTCCAGTAATTTATATTAACAGTAGACTTAGTTCCCTTGCTGGAGGCTGTTAGCCAAAAGATGAAAGGAATTAAGAAAATAAAGCATGCATAAACAACAACAGCAACAACAGCAACAAAAGTTAAAAAATCATTATATTCCCTAAGGCTTTTATACTTCACAAGAACCAATGGTCACGTGGTTTATTAAAGATAATTCTGAATTATGCAATAAAAACTCTAACACAGAGTCAACCAAAGTATATCTTGCTTGACTAGACAGCAGCACACAAGTATTTGTCCACAACTTTTCTGGACATTTTTCTTACTACTTATGCTGCAAACACATTATGTGCATACAGTTTCAAGTGGAAGAGTAGTCTTGCTGAATTGAATAGTGTGCCTAAATTCACATGTTCTTAAGAGTTTTGCTGGATATGAACCTTGGATTTCCCTCCAAGAAGAACACTATCTTCTCCTTTTAACCACTGTTTTCTTTAAAAAAGAGGTCAACATTAGATGTCGATCTGACACAGCTGAAACTCCTTCACATATTGCCCTGGGAATTCAAGCAATTTATACACCAGTTCTACATGAAGAATCTCTCAACATCATCAGTCTAATCCAAATGTAGCTTTTATTTCTTCCAAGAATATAACTGTCACACCTACTGTTTAATGTCAGCTTAAGCAGCAAAACCATCTGAAAGGGAAAGGAACACCTTCATTTACATTAGTCTTACCCTAGTTTTTTAAGTATCTGCTTTCTAATTAATAGAATCATTTGCTAAGAAATTAGGTATGTTCAACACTGATCAAAACACTTATGAAATCTTAGTCCCTAGCTAGCAGTGCCTTTGAGCAACACAAGCTGCAAAATCCATTATAAATCTTGTGATGTTTTTATCTGAGTATAGCCATTTTTCTATATCACTCCTGCATCAAATATTGGCACCTTGCAAGATTTGTGTCCACTTAAGACAGGATCATCCACCTTCCTGTTCTTCCTGTGCTCTGCTGCCTCTTGGGGTAGTTAGTAATGGAGGGAGCACCAAGAAAGACAGTCCTTGAGCTCACTGGCACGAGGGGCAGTGATGCTCATGGGGTTTGATCAGACAGCAGAGGTGTATGTTTCTCATTGGGGATGGCTTCAGAGGCATCGTTCATGGTTTGGCCAAACATTTGCTCAACCAAGCTGTCTGCATCAAGGCCACAGTTCCTTGTCTTTTCTTTCTGTGGTCAGAAACCACAAAATAAATACAGTAAAATAAATCAAAATCTTGATAAATAAATGTTCAATGAATAAAGAAGATAGAGAAATAAATAAATAAATGGTAAAAAAAAAATAAAGGGCATTAGAATGTCTAGAATGTCATTCAGTTTAAGAGCAGCTCTGACCTATTAGTAGCTCCATTTCAGATCAGAAGCCACATCCTAAATAAGGGTCAGATTCTGATAGCTTTAATCATGTTACTTTATCTGCTGTCCTGTTCCTGACAGTAGCTGCCAAGGTGGTTGCAAGAAGGAAATAGAGATTTACTTTTCTCATAGCTTTATCTTCTGTGAGCAAAACAAAAGAATGCATAAAAAACTAAACGTACATCTATGATTTTTCCTCCATAGTCCCATGCTGGATATTCATATTGCAGCAAATCCTGACTTACAACAATTTCCACTGCCCATGTTTATCTCATACATGAGAAAAGCAACTAAAATTCTGGATATGCAATTTTTTTCCATTTTCTTTTTAGTTCTGACATGGCCAGGGGATACAGGCCTGTCCTTGGGCAGTGCTCTCTGTGTTTGGAAAGTGCCTATACTGATCTACAGCCCCAGCTGGTAAAAACAAAGAAAAATGTGAAAAATGCAATTCAACACGCACTGAAGATCAGACTCCAGACCCAGTACTGGTTTGTTTTCTGTTTAAGGTTTGGATTCTTCTACTACAGTGCCTCTGTGTGTGTGGTTTGACTTCAATATTTCCTGGAGGAATGTGTCCGCACAGCTAAACAAAATACCTCCCTGGGGGTGGTTTGTGCTTTACAGTTGCTGCAACACAAAGAGAAAATCAGATTTTACAAAGACAGAAATGGAGTACATCCTGCCAAGGTATAAGAAAAGCTTCATGCTTGACATCTTTAATGGTCAAATTATAATATCAAAAAATAATATTTTACTCCGGTGCATTTAGATCAGGAGCCTTGAAACCTTCCCTGTCTCTTTGAGAGCTAAACCCATGAAAATAATCTATTTTTCTAGCTAAAAAAGGATTATGAGCAGGCACCTTTTCCATACCACTCTTTAAACATGTTGCACATGCTTTGTTAAGTCAGTCTTTTCCCCTGAGGACTGGTCTGTTAACAAAGTGTATTAAATACAGATGAACAAAAAGATCAGCTCAGAGCTTTCTTCGTGCTTGCAAATACTGATTTGCCTCCAGGGCTACTCAGGTCTGACACTGGGTCTCTCTCAGTGAGGACACAGCATCCTCAGAGAACAACAAATACATTTAGCCTTTTCCTAGCAAGTTCAACACTTGATAGCAAGGCTTAGAAAATGCATCTTACTAACAATTTTTTTTATTATTCCTACTTCTATCAAAGTATAAAGCTGAATGGAGCCAGTTTATTGGCATCAAGAACCAACACACTGTGTCTGGAAATGTAACACTTCTTTGAAAAGTATGTGTCAAGTAAAAATCAAAGAGTCTGCTTTGATCGCTTTGATACTTTCCTGAATGTTGTTCAATTTCTTTGACTCTATTCGTTCCATTTCTCTTTGGTGTCAGAGGGAAAATGGTGTGAAGAATGCTATCATTCTCTGCCTGGTGCATTGTTTTATTACAGAAGCTCATGTACCTAAATTATGCAATAGGAAGAATTGAAACTGTGTCTTCTTGACATAAATAAAGCTGATGCCAACCGTTTTTGTTAGTGTACAATTAATGAATAAAATGGGTTGATGTTCAGAGTGCAGTTCATAGTGTGGCAGCTGCTGTGTTGCCTATACATATGCTTTTCACATTCCCCAGGAGCAAACACAGCCTTTCTGAGAGCACCATGTAGCTGCACAGTACTGCTTGCTCTGCAGTTTTAATGCTGTATTTAGACTGGGGTCTGGTGGGGCAACTGTGCTTTTCTGGACAGTACATTATCGCATCCTTCTCTGGGCTGGAATCCAAGACCTCCAGCCTCTATTTCAGGCAGCTGTGGGCTGTCTCCTAGAAAGCCATGGACTATCTCCCTGCAACTCTGCAGCTTCTTTTCTCCTATCAGTTAAAGCAACGGCTACTGGTCAGCAATTAAGGCAGTGTCAATACAAAGGGCAACACAGAAGCAGAGTTTACAGCTTCCCTGGGCTGTAAACCCAGGCTTCCTTGTGTGCCTGGATTTCTGCTTCTTTGAGTGACTGAGACGTATATGCATAGAGAGGTTGTCTACAGGACCACCTCCCTTTCCATCCCTATTACAGAACTTCCTGGTAACAGCTAAGGGAATAAGGGAGGCTGCACTGGAGCTGGAGTGATCTGAGGTACAGAGCAGAGAGTAAGCTTTGCCAGGAGAATAGGACAAGGACCCAGCTGTTGGAAAAGTAGTTGGGGTGACAAGTAATAGGAGGTAGAAGGGAAAATGCCCACTTTGTCCTAACTCTCCCATTCACTGAATATTCTTACTGTTCTTTCTGCAGCTCATACAGTCTGTATTCATCTTCCCTAACCATGGGTGACCACAAGTGTATGTAATATGCCAGATGAGCAGATCTCTGCTTTTACACTGATGTCAACATCTCCTTGTCCCTACTGACTGTAATTCTTCTGACACATCCTAAGGTTACATTCACTTTTTTTTTACGGTAATTTGGACTAGTGGCTAATAGCAATACCATGATTAATGAGAAAATATGTACTGATAAATTCAACACATTTTTTTGTGTCCTCTACCATCGCCATATAATCATCTCTTTCATTACAGTAGAAATTCTATGCAAAAATTCATAGTCAAACACATAGAATCATAAAATCATAGAATCGTTAAGGTTGGAAAAGACCTCCAAGATCAAGTCCAATCTTCTACCCAACACCTCCATGACCACTAGACCATGTCTCAAAGCATAACATCCACCTGGTTTTTGAACACCACCAGGGATGGCAACTCCACCACTTCCCTGGGCAGCCTGCTCCAATGCTTAACTACTCTTTCAGTAAAGAAATTCTTCCTAATGTCTAATCTGAACTTCCCCTGGCACAACTTGTGGCCATCTTCTCTTGTCCTGTCATTAGTTACTAAGGAAAAGAGGACAACAGTGGCCTCACTACAACCTCCTCTCAGATAGCTGTACAGTGATAAGGTCTCCTCTCAGCCTCCTCTTCTTCAGGCTAAACAATCCCAGCTCCCTCAGCCTCTCCTCATAAAACATGTTCTCTAATCCCCTCACAAGCTTTGCTGCCCTTCTCTGTACCTGCTCCAGTACCTCAATGTCTTTCTGATACTGTGGTGCTGAGAACTGGACACACTACTCAGGGTGCAGTCTCACCAGTGCCGAGTACAGGGGCACAATCACATCCTTCCTCCATTTGGCCACACCATTTCTGATACAGGCCAGGATGGTGTTGGCCTTCCTGGCCACCTGGGCACACTGCTGGCTTGTGTTTAGGCATCTGTCAATCAACACAACCAGGTCCTTTTCTGCCAGACATCTTTCCAGCCACTCCTCACGAAGCCTGTAGCATTGCAGGGGGTTGCTGTGACTGAAGTGCAAGACCCAGCACTTGGCCTTATTAAAACTCATATAATTGACCTTGGTCCATCTATCCAGCCTGTCCAGATCTCTCCTCAGAACCTTTCTACCCTCAAGCAGATTAACACTCCTGCTTAATTTTGTGTTGTCTGCAAATTTCCAAACCACTGATAAAGATGAAACAGGACCACCCCAGCACTGAGCAATGGGGAACACCTCTTGTGACCAGTCCTCAACTATATTTAACTCTGCTTACCACAACTCTTTGGGCTCAGCCATGCAGACAGTTTTTAACCCAGAAAAGAATCTGTCTATGCCATGAGCCACCAGCTTCTTCAGCAGAATATTATTGGATTTAGTTATTTCCACTAATGAGGTCTCTGGTGTTATTTATTTATTTATTTAGGCTATTATGATCTTCTATGTTGATACTGACTCCTAAACTTCTGGTTTAAGTTATGTCAGTGGAAGGTACGTGGTAATACTTGTCACAAAGATAGATCATGATTAATACAGTAAAGACAATGCTTTAGCCATGTGTCTTTGTGTTACCAGGAAGTCATTATTTCACAAAAAATGCTTGGTCATGAGGTAGATGATTAATATATTAAGTCTGGATAATTTAAGGTAAATAGACAGGGTTTTCCTTTAGTATTTACCCAAGATTACTGGGGAACTGGGCAGCCTCTTTCCCTCATGTGCATTCACACATGCTTTTACCCTTTTGGGGCTATTTATTTGAGGAACAGTGTTTAACAAAGAACATTTAAATTGCCTCTGCAAACTTTAGCATGACTTCGCTCTTGTATACTCTATATATATGTATATCAGAAGGACACTTTACATTTCAAAAGCAACACACTTCTCACAGTTTTTTGAATACAGCTTCTTATTTCAAGAGAGCTTCTCATTTGCAAGGGTAGCCTCAGCTCTCAGCAAGAGAGATCACTGCAGTGACTCACTAGCTCTCATTGCTGATAAGATTTCTTTTTGCCCCAAATGCAGTTTGCTTGGTTTTCAGCTTGGGAAACTTCTTTAAATTCACCAGTGACTTTGCCAGCTAGACAACGACAGCATCAGAGTGTGAATCACACCATTTCAATGGGCTGATTGTGAAATAAATATGAACAGAAACAGCAGGGGGTGGCTTTTCTTCAGCAGTCACAGTTTCCTTTTCACTATATGCCCTTAAAATGCCCAGGCAGCCTATTAGCAGAGGGGAAGATTGATAGAATTGCATTTACATTTTAAATCAAGCCAAGTTCTCACTTCCCCAGCCACAACCCTTCTAAAACATCAAACAAACAAACAAACAAAACAAAACAAGAGAAGCGGCAGCCAAATAGAAAAGAAGAAAATAAATGTTCATTTGATTAGTCTTCTAATGGAAATTAGCTTAATGATCCAAAATTAAAAGTATAGACATTAAAGACCTTGGCTTGTTCTACCCATGAAAGGCATAACACTGCAACTGGGGTGATTCTTCACTCAAAACATTTCTTTTTGTGTGATCCCTCTGTGCTTTCATCAGTACACTACCCAGCTGGAATGCTGTCTCAGTATCATTATTTCTCTTCCATTTGGGGAAAAGCTATAAAGGTAAAAATGAAACTTTATAAAACCATGAGAGTAAGCAGACACACTGTTGCTGAGAAAGTCCCCCAAGCCACCCTTGAGTCTAACTTGCCTTTCACATAGACAATGACCATGAACACCCACCCATACCTTCCTGGCACCAGCTGCTCTAGGCACACCCATGCCAAGGTGGGCTGAGTTAATGTACCACCAGGAGATCTTCTGGAAGCTGCTTGAGAACTAGCCATGGAGGTGGGAGGGGTCTGTTTGGCACCTCGTTCTTTCAGATGTTCTCAAAATTACCTGTTGAACACTGCCTTACACTTGCCAGATGGATGAGGGCCACACTGCCCCTGCTCTGCCTCTCTTGAGACTGCAGAGCAACCTCCTGGTGTAGACAGGACCCTGCTGCTAGCTATGGTCTTACTGCCAAAGAGAGTTATCAACTGTACTAGGCATGTATGCAGCTGCATTTCACATATCTTCAACTAATGCTTTTCTTAGTTCCCCGATTTAAACAAATACAAGCTAAATCCCCACTTGTAGGGACACCTGGTCATCTGCCAATTTGCTGCATATGGTTCAGAAGCAGAAGGAGATTCTTCTTCCTTTTTCATTTTTATCAAAATGATCTAAAAAAGAAAAATTGCAATAAAGAATGAAATTTAGGTTTCAATGACAATTACATCTGAAACACAGTCTGATATAGACACCAGTTTCTGACATGCTTAGGTTGTTTTTTTTTTGTTTCAAGGCAAGTTGACAGAACAAAAGTACAATTACTATTTATTGATTTTCTTAAACAGAATGAAACTCTACTTATTTTCATCACTTCTGGATTTTACCTACTAGAGAAGATCATGAACTATTCCACCCTATTTTATTCTTTTTTTTTTTTTTTTTCCATAGAAGAACATTTATACCTGTACAAGTTACTTTCACATCATTTGGTTTTAGGGCAATTGAAAAAGACAGATTTGAACCCATGTTCTGTCTCCAACAGAAGGGACTCCAAAAGGTAATGTTCTCTGTGAGAAACAAGAAATAATGCATCTGATTTACTCTTGATTTAGCTTCAGGGGGTTTGGGCTACTAAGGCAAATGAACTGAACACGTTTTAACCTGAAGGATCCTGTGACTTGTGTTGTTGATTTCAGTATGGCAAGATTTCTTCCACTATGCTTAAATATAAAATGTGAAAAACAGTGTGTAGAAAAGAGAGTAGAACTATAGAGACATGACGTATTATACGGACTCATACATTACCTTCTCAGCCAGATGAGATGAGAATTTATATTACATTGTGGTTGTGTTACCTCATTGGAAGAACTGTTACAATCATAGAATCATTATAGTTGGAAAGGACCTCTAGGATCATCAAGTCCAACTTTCATCCTAATATCTCTCTATCCATAGCCTCAAGTACTACTTCTACTCATTTTTTAAACACCTCCAGGGATGGTGACTCTACCACCTCCCTGGGAAGTCAACTGTTGTTTGTATCCAGAAATGTACACAGCAACATAAGCTTTGTCGTTCACAGGTTTCTAGGCAAGAATACAAAACTGAGCCAGCTAGTATGTTAAGCAGCTACTAAAAAGTTCCTGTGCAGGCTGTAGTTCAGCAGAGAAGTCTCTCTGGATTCCTGTTTGGCTTGGACTGCATTGTTATACATAGCTATACTTTCAGTCTCATCCATTTATTTTCTTTTAGTAACATAATGTTTCGTAAAGGTGTGGGAATACCAGTCCTAGAAAATTAAGTCCCCCATCTCCTTGCAGATTAAGCACAGCATAGACAATTGCTCCTTGTAGGGACAGCCCCTGAGAGCAGATAGTTCAGACCTTATGCTTTTTCAGCTCTTTAATTCTCCAGTGGGCTTGTACTGGGGACAAATTTAATAGATGAATGCCTTTTTTTATATCACCTCTCATACATTCCTTGCTGGCTGGCATAATTTTTCATATAAATTGTAATTAGGGAGGGTGGGAAGCTGCCCAACAATGATAAGACCTGGAGCTATCTGCCACATTTGCATGTGGAGAGAGGGAGAGTGAGGGCAAGGGGAAGGCAGGAAAGCATGAATAACTTGCTTTTCATTGCTGAACAATGGTCCAAACCTGAAAAAGAATCTATCCCCAAAACTCTGTTATTGATGCCCTGACTTCAGTGTTAATAAATAATGATAGTACCTTAAGATAGTTCACACACTTTAGTGGTCTTGAAGCCCAAAGAGAGCACAGACAAGTCACTTGTATGTTACCAGGAAGAAAGAGGCAGCTCTGCCCGTGCCCAAGCCAGGAAACCAGGCTGAAAGCACCACCATTATTTCACTGGAGAGGTCTGCAAGTTGCTCTGGGGTAAAATTGTCTTTTTCTTATCAAGGTGGTTAAGGCTTAAGACTCTAAATCCTGCATTATTTGAATCAGTAAGCCTCGAAGTCACTGAAAAGAGTATCACTAACAGGGCTAAAATCACATGGTCTCCCTGGTGTTGATGGCAGTGTTCCCACAGCGTCCGTGGGAAATACCATTATCCCCATTACACAGACAGCAGTCAAGACACGGACAAGCCAGGCTATGTCTGCACTGCAGCAATAGATCCCCGAGCAGACATCTCCACTCCATCCTGGGCACTGCCACTGCAGAGACCAATATACCCCCGGGGATGCGGGAGCCTGCTGCCTGAGCCCCTGCCCTGCTGCAAAGGCAGGTTGGACACACCACCCACAGAGAGGGCTGGTAATCACAGACAGTGTCAGTGATGCAGTCACTGGTCCAAGACAGCACAGGGAAGTTATTCCATTTCCCAGCCCTCCTTGGCTGTCCTGTGCCAGGTTTATGCTGACCTTCAGAGTTCAGAACACCTTGGATTTTTTTCTGACCCAGATGGCTTAGCTACTTCTACAACCATTTTATGTAACAGGCTTTTGAGCAGTAATATCTGTTTCCTCAACATATATGTACATTAAAAACAAAAACAAAAACAAAAACAAAAACAAACAAACACCAAAAAAACAACAGCAGTGTAGAAAAAAAGAAGCTCATACCACTGAGTATGAAAAAAGGACCTTCACTTAACTCTCATGGGGAAATGGTCTTGTAGCCCAGAGACAGCCCTAAGGTCCTGTCTGTCTTGTCTATTGCCTCAGCTTGGCCAAGCCATGCAGATCACCAGCAAAAACTTATTGCTAGAGTGAAAGAGAGAAGGAAACATACTGGATTACCCAAGCTTCGAATGCAGGTACACTGTGCTACTGTACCAGTCTTCCCTTCTATACTGGGGCAGCTGGCCAAACCCAGGGCAATGTGTGAAGTTCCACAACTCCTATCCCAAAATTCAGTGCTAAGGTCTACAAAAAGGCTCAACAAAGTGCATTGTTGCATTTACAAGGAAAAACACGACAAACAGATATGACCGAAATCAAAATGCCAGGGTTTCCGAAAAGCCTTGTGCTGAGACTGAAGTTTGTAGGGCAGTTTAACTCTGCTCTGAAGCAAGAAGTGACAGCTTTGCCCACAACAGCCAGCTGAGTCACAGGGGTTTGAACTGCTTCTTAAACACAAAGGGCTTTCTCTGTAAAGTGCTAGTTTACTTTTTTTTTTCTTATTTTTCATATAATCAAAAGCTCATTTCATGAGGTGTCTCATGGCAGCCCCTGACTATTTTAAAATAAACATTTTCATTAAACAAGTGGATTTTGGTACGGGGAAGTCAGCAACTTGAAAGGGCTTTTGTCAAAAGTTGTTGGAGGTTCTAGTAGACTGTTCAAACATGGGAGGAATTTCTGCCTGCATAGTGAGTCCTTTGACTTAGAAAAGTATTATTGTTTGAGTTTTCAGTAACTTGGAAGCAAGAGGACAACACAGACAAATTTATTTTTTTTTAGAATAAATAGGCAGTTATGTCATGATAGGTTTCTGTGTTTACTCTTAGCCCATGTGTCTTCTTTTGCTATGGAATATTCCTTTTAAAAAAGTAAATAAAAAATCTTTAAATAATACTCAGGGATGTGGTGACATCATCAGCCTCAAGAGGTGACACAAAAAGATTTTAAGAGCCTTCAGAGCCCTCACAGGCTCACTGAATTGAGGAGTATGGTAAAGATGTATCTGTGGTGGAGATGTCCATGTTGTGATAATTACAAATATGGTGTCACTGATTAACTCCTGCTATGCTCCCTTCTAATGCCAGCCCGAGCATTGTCCCACAGGACAGAAAGACTGTAAATAGCAGCTTCTTCATAGACACAATCTGTGGGTGAGACGAATCACAGAATGGTAGAGGTTGGAAGGGACCTCTGGAGATCATCTAGTCCAACCCCCCTGCCAAAGCAAGTTCATCTAAATCAAGTTGCCAGCCAATGCATCCAGATGAGTTTTGAAAGTCCCCAGAGAAGGAGACTCCATAATCTCTCTGGGCAGCCTGTCCCAGTGCTCTGTCACAGTAAAGAAGTTTCTCCTTATGTTTAGGTGGAATTTCCTGTGTTCCAGTTTGTGCCCGTTGCCACCTGTCCTGTCACTGGGCACCACTGAAAAGACACTGGCCCCAACCTCTTGACCCTTTAGGTATTTATAGGCATTGCTAAGATCCCCTCTCTGTCTTCTCTTCTCCAGACTAAACAGACCCAGTTCTCTCAGCCTTTCACAGAATCACAGAATGTCAGGGGCTGGAAGGGACCTTGAATGTCATAAGAGAGATGTTCCAGTCCCCTCATTGACTTTGTATCCCTCTGCTGAACTCTCCAGTAATTCCCTGTCTCTCTTGAACTGGGGAGCCCGGAACTGAACACGGTACTCCATATGTGGCCTCACTAGGGAAGAGTAGAGAGGAGGGAGAACCTCCCTCAACATGCTGGTCACACTCTTCATAATGAACCCCAGGATACCACTGATTGTCTTGGACACAAGAATACACAGTTGTCTCGTGGTTAACCTATTGCCCACCATGACTCTCAGGTCCTTCTCTGTAGAACTGCTTTCCAGCAGGTCAACCCTTAACCTGTACTGGCAAATGGGGTTATTCCTCCCCAGGTGCAGGACTCTACACTTGGCCTTGTTGAATTTCATCAGGATCCCCTCTGCCCAACACTCCAGTCTGCCCATGTCCTGCTGAATGGCAGCATCATTCTTTGTCCCTCCCCTTCCTGTAGCTCTAAAAACTGTTTCCATGTCAAACTGAATATTGAATCTCAGATGCTATTAGCCTTTGTGAAGCACAGCTTGAGTCTCCCTGTTAAAGACCTTCTCTGCCCAAGGCAGGATACACACCATAATAGTAAGTGACTTTGCATAAATGACTGGATAAAAAAAGCCACTGAAAAGAGAGCCAGGAGTTTTAAGGGCTTTGGTAACTGTATACTGGGTTCAGAGTTGTGCCAGGTGCCCTAGACTGAAAGGACTCCCAGTACCTAGCGTGCCCAGTGTCACTAGTGATTTCTTCTTAAGTCACCAGTGAGCTTCATAGAGAAAGGGAAGTTATTTACTCATATCTGGAACATAAAATTAATGTACTCAGAGCTCAAAGGTAATCTTGCTGATGAACTACAAATAGAAAAATAACAGAAGAAACTATTAATCCTTTTTCAACTGAGTTGAATATTCTACATGCTGAGGTGTGCAGAAGTGCTGATGAGCTAGTAGATGTTGGAAAATATCCTTCTGGGTCAGAGTCAACTATGCATGTAATCTAGCCCAGGGAGAAGATTTAGGTAAGGAAATTAAACTCCAGTCCTTTCTTTTTTTTAAAAAAATAAAACAAACAAACAAACAAATAAATAAATAATTCCTGGTATTTCTAAGGGTAGTTCATTTTTTTTAGCTATTTGAGCAGACATCCATCACAGGTTGCTTTCCTTGAGTTAGTTTATATGGAACCAAAGAGAAGCCACAAGGCAGGAATACTGCCACTGAGCAAAAACTTCAGATTAAATTACTCCAGCAATTTTGTCCCTTCACAAAATATAAAGTTCTTTTTTTTTTATATTTGTTTAAATGTTTTGGTGAAGACTGGATCCAGCCTTTGTTTTGCTCTCTGGGCTAAGAAGAGCTTGGTGGCTCAGCAAATCATTGCATTTCCCTGTTCTGAAGGAGGAACTCAATGGGTGGATGATTTCCCATGCCTGTTGATTGCAAACCCTCTCTGCAAGTGTGTGGGGCTGAGCAAGTCTCACCTCTTAGGACAAGAGTCATGCGTATGCAGGCTGCAAGTGTGGGACCAGGCAGACTTTAAGTACAAAGGCATGAACATCAGTCCTTTCCAGCTCTTTATCACTACCTCAAAACATGGCCATCCAGACCATTCAGAAAGACCATTCAGTAACTGAGAAAGAGATGAATTCAAAGTCTCATACTTTTCGGACAAAAATCATAAGCCCCCAATATTATGCAAACACTGGGCTTTTCCTCCTCCAAATGTCTTATTGGAGCTGAGGGCTGTGACTGCAATAGGTGGCATTCAATGCTTTTGCCAGGCTCCCTCAGACATGACCACTGAATGAGATTTCTGTGGCATGGGGCTTTTACCCCAGCTTGGGGTACAGGATATTGTGTTAGACTATGGGAAGCTACACACTTTGAGCCTTCACTTCTTTGAGCCTAGGAAACCAACATATAACTCAGTTTATAATGTAATGGTGTTGGCACCTTTAACATTACCGCACCCTGAAACGAGAGATTTGTAAATAGCTTTTGGTCACCTGAATATGGACAAGACACAGGACTTGGAGCACTGTTTTTCTGATGTTTCATGCCACACAAAGAGTGGCTATGAGGCCACGTTTCTCACAGTCATTTTGACATCTATCTTTTAGAATAAGATCCATAGTATTTAATTATAGTTTGAAATGGAGACATTAGTGTAGGCTTAATATAGGTAAAATATCAAGAAAGAGAATATAACTTGCACTTTCTAAAAAAGAAAATAAAAATGTAAGTGCTTCATTTTGAAACCATCTTTAGCCACAGCTGAGCTGTTGACTTCTTGTTTTGGGACAGCATTTGTCCTATTCAGAAGACTGCTTTTGTGGCAGAGCAACTACATTTTAGCAGCTTGCCAAGGGAGAATGCAACAGAGGAATAATATTTCATTCCTACCCTCAGCTACTCTTTACAGTAAAGAGATGGTGATTAAGAGTCTGTTCGTTTGCCAGCAAAGTTCACAGTAAGCAGCATCCTTTCCTTGCACATGGTCTAGGTAACTGTGTTTAGATTTGTGATAGAGCTGCTTGGGGCCATCTGGGAAGGTTTCCTGTCTACTTCTGGCCTCTTCAAACATTTGTCTAGTCAGCTGCCTTTCCTGAAAACAAGATCAGGCAGCCCATTCACCACAGCCAGTCTTAAATTCCCCAGAGCCAGGACTCCCAACTTTTCTTTCTGAGAATTTACCACTTTAACCTTGAGGATGATACTAAACCAGTTGTTCTTTATGAAAGCAAAGAAATTAATAACAAGACTGTGGAATCCAGCTCTCTTTCCCTGTTTCCTCCATGTGTTTTGGTGGATTTCAGTCAGAGTTCTCTGCAACATATAGAATATTTTTTTTTTCTCCCAAACTAATTTTCAAGATTGATTTTTTTCCCTAAAATGTCTGGTGGAAAGTCCCTTTATTTTGCTAGTGTTCAATCATTTCCCCTTCTCCCACCATCAGTGAGCCTTCATGGTCTACTGTAATGCCAGGGGACTGCAGTACTTCATCACATACTTCACTACATTGGTTAATACTTACCTAGAATCTGAATTTGAAAGGTGGTGTGTTGGGAGTTCGGAGGGGAGAAATTTGTGAAATAACTGGGTTTTAATTCAAGGATACCTCTATTTTAGAAGACTATTAAAAAGTAAGAGCAACATAAGCTCAGCCCCAGGCCTGTATCCCAGCATCTGGATTTTTCAGATCCATCTGGCTTCTAATAAAAGAACAGAGCATCATAAGTTCAACTCAGAAAGCAAAATAGTTTTTGTACATTTGTGACAGACATATAGAGATGTATTCACTCGTTTGAGACACAGATATGTAAATATAAAGCAGTATTGTTTTGATTAAGAAGTTGTGAGCGTCTGCACAGGTAAAAAGAGAAAATTATACTAGATCTGGGAGGTTTCCTTTACAGCAGTAACCTTTCAGACCTGCTAAGGATGATAAGCAAGTTGGGTTGATGCTGCCAATATATGACATCATTCCTGGAATTAATTTTTCTCCGTCTGCAGCCTACGTAGTCCCACAGTTCCACAGCTGTACATTACATTCTCAAGTGTATTGGGCTTTCATGGCAAGGTTTTGGTAGCAGTGGACTACAGGGCTGACTTCTGTGAGAAGCTGATAGAAGATCCCCTATATCCAACAGAGCGCATACCAGTCATCTCCAAGTTGGACCCACTGCTGGCCAAGGCTAAGCCCATCAGCAGTGGTGGTAGCGCCTCCATGATAATATATTTAAGGGGTGGAAAAACCCTGTGCAGCAGAGAGAGGAGTAAGAACATGTGAGAAAAATAACCCTGCAGACGTCCAGGTCAGTGTAGAAGGAAGGGGAAAAGGTGCTCCAGATGCTAGAGCAGAGATTTCGTGCAGCCCATTGTGAAGACCATGGTGAGACAGGATTTTCTTCTGCAGCCCATGGAGGTCCACAGTTGAGCAGATATCCACCAGCAGCCCATGGAGGACCCCATACTGGAGCAGGTGGTGTCTCAAAGGAGGTTGTGATTCTGTGGGAAGCCTGCACTGGAGTAGGCTCCTGGCAGGATATGTGGGCCCATGGAGAAAGAAGACCTTGCTGGAGCAGCTTTGCTGTCAGGACTTGTGGCCTTTCAGAGGAACCCCAATGGAGCAGTCTGCTCCTGAAGGACTGCACCCTGTGGAAGGGACCCATACTGGGGCACTTCATAAGTAACTGTAGCCCATGGGAAGGACTCACATTGGAGAAGATCATGAAGGACTGTTTCTCATGGGATGGACCCCATGTTGGAACAGGGGAAGATTGTGGGGAGTCCTATCCCTGAGGAGGAAGGAGCAACAGAGACAGTGTGTGATGAACTGACCACAACACCCATTCCCTGTCCCCTTGCGCTGCTGGGAGGGAGGAGGTAGCAAAAATTGGGAGTGAAGTTGAACCTAGGAAGAATGGAGGGGTTTGGGAACGGTGGTTTTTAGATTTGGTTTTATTTCTCATTATCCTACTCTGACTTGATTGGTAATAAATCAATTTTTCTTCAGTTTGAGTCTGTTTTGCCCATTATGGTAATTGGTGAGTGATATCATCCTGTCCTTGTATTAACCCATGAACTTTTCATTATATCTTCTGTCCCCTGTCCAGCTGAGTAGGGGAAATGATAGAAAAGTTTTGGTGGGCATCTGGCATCTGGACAGGGTCAGCTCTACACATTAACAGAGTCATGTGTGCCAAAGCACATACAGGATCAGGGACTTTGATAACTCTGTGCTGTTTCTTATTCCTATTTCTGCTGCTTTAGAGGCTCACTGGATTGTTTTCTTTCTGGCATGAGCAGTGCCAGCCTTGTTTGTTTTTATTACCCTCATTCCCTCCTTCCCCTGCTTCAAGCAGGAAAGCGCTAACAGCTCTGCTTCATAGGTTGGCAGGAAATTTAAAACAGCAGTAGGCTGCTGTTCAGACCACCCCCAGACTTTTTTTTTCTGTCGATGCAGGAGACTATTTAATTGGGGGCTGACTTGTCAAACTTATTCATTGATGCTTAACAGTAGCTGCGTAACCACTAAGGGTGATTTTTTTCCTCCTTTCCCCCTCTTTTGGACAAGCTCCCCACAATGAAGATGCTGCTGAGCCTGATTGCTCTGCTCTCTGCTGCCCTGTTAACAAACGCAGCCCCTCCAACTTGCTACTCGAGGGTGTTGTCTCTGAGCAAAGAAATCACAGAGTCCTTTAAGGAGCTACAGACCTCCAAAGCTGGGGTGAGTCTACCTAAAAACTGTTCCTGCAAAGGCGCTCAAGGTTGCTTGCTCTTGACACATTTCTCTCAAAACAAAATTGCATTGGGTCTCTCTTCTTTCCTGCAGGACTCATGTGTGGTGATGCTGCCCAGGCTGTATTTGGACATACATGTAAGTTTTCACACTACTTTCTTACAGCTGTACAGTATAAACATCTAATGAAAAAAAGATAGTAATTTTTAAGACTGTACTCCAGAAGAGTGGTTTGAAATTAATTTTTAAAAGCTTCATTAACTAGAGAGATGAGTGATAAAAAAATCTCATTTTTAACCATATAGAATACAGAGATTCTGAATTTTTACTTGTTTAAAAGTTAAAAAAGAAAAAAAGAGAGGAAATCAATATATTGAAGTGATTACAATTTGTACATTACCAATATATTGTGACTGAGTTTTTCCATAAGTTAAATATGTAAAACAAAACTTTGAATAATAATTTAAAAGAGGAAATGGAGAATAAACTTTCTTCACTTAATAAATCTACTTCATTTTATATCATGAATGACTTCTGGCATTGCAGTTTTAATAAAAAGAAGTGCAAGAACACCTTGGTTGTTTTTTTTTCTCTTTGTCCAAACCGTGACACTGTTTTAAATAGCCACTTGTTGAATCCAGAAAGGAAAAGTATGCCTGAGGGTAAGGAAGTGGGATACTGAAAAAAGACAGCAGAAGTCATCTCCCAGCAAAGACAAAATAGCCTCCTGCACACATAAGTTTGTTATAATGTTCTGCTCTGGGATATTTGACATATTTTGCTTCCTTTCCCAGTACTCCACTGAGTAACTAAAAAGTAGAAAATACCAGACAAAGCAAGAGATGTCTTACATTTTGCCAGAGGCAACTACATCATCAAGTCTTGCAAACCAGGACCCTCTAGATCCCAATTCCAGAGTTGCCAGTGCCTCACTTATTTGTAAAGACCAAAACACCAAGCAATGTGAGTCCAATGTCTCAGTTTCCCTTGCTTTAAAAGAAGAGCTGAGATATTTATTTACTTGCTTCACAAGGATGTTGTAAAATTTATGTTGGCTGTGCTTTATTTCAGTAACACAAAGTCTGAGATAAAAAAATCATAGTGCTTACAGTATTGTCTATCATATGGGAACAGAGGATTCATGCCTGTGATATATTAATTATCTGTTCACCAGCTAAATCAGGTGCTCTCTTAAAAGTGAAACAGTGCACTTACTCTGTAGGTAATTCCACCTTCTACAGGAGCAGATTTTACTGTGATGGCAATAAAATTTCTGTCTCCTTAGCAGCAAGAAATAAGCTGGAAAACCAAAACTGTGACTATGCAATTTTCCAAGCATTTATTTGGAGATATGAATGGAATATTGATGATAAATTTTCCTAACTAAAGGTTACATAGATTACATGTACATAGAGGTAGGAACTCATGGTACCCACAATGGCAGTATGAATTTTGTAAGTGGTGGACGAGAAACATATATCTGTGTTTGTGCAGGCTTATACATACCACTTTTGCATGATTTGCAGAATTACTGTGTGTTGGCAAAACTCCGTGAGTTTGTGGCCTATCCCAGATGTGAGAGAGTGCTTGAAGTGAGTGAGCTGAAGGAGAAAGTCCGGAGCCTGTACACCATCATGATTTCCTACTGCAGAAGGGTAGGTCAAGATGAACCAACAGGGACACAGTCTCTGCTTTTAGACCTCGCTGTGTTCACCCTGTCCCCTAACCAGCAAAACTGGACCAGGGCCCAAGTTTCTCAACACTGTGCAATTTTCTGCCTTCCTTTTTATAAATAATAGCCTTCTATTTTGTTTCTCCAGGACTTGGTTTTCCTCACTGATGACTGTAATGCTCTGGAAAGTCCTATTCTGCCTCCTGTTGAGCCTGCCATCATTGAAAGCTAAAAAGGAGTCAACCCAAAAGCTGTACCTAGAAAATTTTCAAGGAGACCAAGAATCAAAATAGGTATACGCAGTCAACTACAACATTAACAGCTAAGATCTTTTTCAAGCACACTAGCAATATTATCTCAGACCTACCCATTTTATTCCGCCTTGGCAGGAAATGAACTGCATGCCTTGCATACCTACTGAGCTGCTAAGGAAACTACAGTTAGAGAGCATTTTTTCATTTGGCAAGGTATGATGTTTCAGCTTCACCAAATGTATAAAGTATGTTTTGTTTAAACATTAAATACTAGATTTTTTTTTACTCTCCTATGAATAGCCAGATTCATATAAAGAAAATACATGTGATCAGTATTCTATTCTGACTTAGCAGGTCTTCTTTTATTAGATGAGCATGGAAGGGAATATATTTGTTTTTTCTTAAACTGTTCAATAGGAGAAATGTAACTGTGTACTGGCAGATGTCTCTCTACTTGTGTAGCTCATAAATGTATGCTGATAGTTTTTGATGTCAGACTTGGGAGAATAGAGGTGAAATTAACCTGTCTCTGTGGCAAACTAAATAAAAAGAGCCTTCTAACTTAAGATGTTTGTGTTACATCATGTCTTTCAAGATCAATCCAAAAGGTGACATTCTTATAAACTTATTTTTCAGTCACTTGAAAGTTGTTTTTCACGGCATAAGACATCCTTGGCTTTGTTTCCATAGCAATACAACTTTGCTGTGTCTGCATGGTTTGACAATGTGTAAATTTCTACTGATAATTTTTCCATACTGCGAATAATTTCTTTGATGAAATTAGTGGATTTTTTTTAAATACTGTTTCTGTCTTGTGAGAATATAACTTGTAAGGCAGTAGCTCAGAAAGCCTAGGGCTTGGATGGATTGTTAAAACACAGCTCATATTCCAAGCTACTGAGATTAATAGAATTTCCAGATAATAGTTCCAATCCCTTCAGGATTGTAGGACGCAAGACATTCACACTCAGCAGCTCTTCGGTGACAAGAATAGAAAGGATCTTCCCCATTTTCTTGGAAGGAGATGCTATTACCCCAGATGATCCCTTCCTTCCCTCTGTACAAGCGATTCCCCTGTCTTCTGTATAGTATTTACTGGTCATTCATCTGCATCGCTGCCAATGCTAGTCAGTTGCCTCACCATGTTTTATAAAAAACCCATCTTCTGTAATTATGGGTTTATGTGACAATTGCAGCTCCTCAATCATCCTGTCATCCCAGTGAATATCTGATGGTATAAACCAAAATGATGTACAATGTTAGGAAATAAGTGAATCATAACATTAATTCAAAGGAAAAAAAAAGGTGTGTGGGGGGGGAAGAATGGGCTTTTTTCTTTATTTTGGAATTACCGTGTTCTGTAGAAACTACTAATCTGACTTTAGCTACAGAAAATTTGACTCTCTCATTGAATCACAGAATAAGGGTTAAAAACTCTGAACTCAGGAGAGATACAAAGAAAAGTAAACCAGTGCTTTCCTTTTCAATTTGTTTCAATTCAAGAGCATTCAAAGACTATGCCTGTCAGACTTTGCACTTCACACCTGAAGATGAGGTCATCATGTGCTAACCCTATGAATCCCCTAGATGAGCCATTCTGCCCATATGGAGCTCACTTGGGTTCCACTCAGGTGTCTCTATGGGCATCTGGTAGAGACAGTTACAAGCTAGGACCAGACTGAACTAAAAACCAGGCAACAGCTCAGATAGTCCTACTGTCAGAAAAAACCTTGCTTAGTTTTTCTTTTAGGATCCTTCTCCTTTCCAAGCCAGTAACGTCTGTACAAGATCCTGCACACTCTAGAGATAGCAATACCATTTTTTCTGCATCACCTGGACATACCTAAGGTCAACCCCTCCAGCAGCAGCCATATCCTGGAATAAGGGCAGTTATTAGCATGCTGGCAAGAAGTATGATACCCACATAGGGAGTGTGTAAATACTGCAAGCTCCCTAACTCAAGGAGGAATGCAGGTGAAGTTGAACCATTTACTGTCAGATGCTACATTCAGGTTTTTGCTCCCTCTAAGCAGGGATTCAGCCACCACCTGGGGAAGCAAGTAGCACTGGGATAACATCAAAGCCTATGCACTTCCATACAAGTACCAAAACCACATCACAGGCCCTGTTTTAAATACTTTTATACAAGAGAGTCATGAACATAACCTGCAAGAAAGTGCAGTATGGTTACCACAGGCCATGGTGTTTGCAGAGCTAACCCAGGGACTGGGTGGTACATATGTTTGAAATCTGGCAGCAGAAGCTGCTAATTTTTGGCTGTTTGTTTTTTTTTCATCTCCAGATACCCCCTGTGTTAAACACAAGTCTGTTGTAAAACTTGCATTGTGACTTGGCAAGAAAACTGCAGAGCAAGACATGTTTAATTTCCTGCAGAAGCCCATGCAACTCTGTCCTTAGAATTGGATCTTGAGTAAAGTCTGGGCAGGTAACTGTGGCACTTCTGCCCCTGCTTCTTTCCTGTCATGTGGACACACACTTTCTGAAATGGAGTATTTGATGACAATTTTATTTATTTTATATATTTTT